>JAOTQR010000086.1:21285671-21310048 GCA_025774065.1 Solanum ossicruentum | reverse complement strand
TATATAGTACAAGCAGCACCCAGTATTAAATTAAAAACCATTGTTTTCGAAAAAAACATAACCCACAGACTTTGAACTTTCATTGCTGCTACATTTGGTACGTATAAAAATTATTTTTATTTCATCAGATATTTGATATTTATATTAAATTTTAATTAGTTTTAAAAAATAATATATTATTTAATAAAGATAATTTTGTATCCAATAGGTTCATTCATGATTATCTAATTCGTTTTGTCATATGGTAGAGACACAAATTCAATATTAATTCCTATACTTAAATAATTCTTTTCAATCTTTTAAGTAGGACAAAAAATGGTTTAATATAAATTGCCCAATAGTGAAAAAGAGCTAGAGATAATATCAACACTTTTTAATTATTCTACACATTTAATTAACAAAAATATAATATAATGAAGTCACCTTTTTCTTGCACATGTTTTACACCATAAAGTCTTTAATTAGCTTTTATTTTCTCCATTTTTTACACCATATGGAATTTTTTTTGCACATTCAAATATATTACTCTTTTTTTTCTTTTGTGTGTGTTTTTCACCGGTCTAATATTTCTACAATTAAACTTTTAGTAACTTGATTGTGAAAATTATTCAAGTAAATCATTCATATAAAAAGATGTACCGTGTTATGTGTATATGATATTTTAGGTGAATTTTGTATTAAATTTTTTTTAAAAAGTGAAACTTTGTAAAACATAACACAAATTTATATGTTATGTCTACTTTTTGGGCTCAATTATGCACCGTAAACCCAAGTGATAATCTATGTTTATGCAGTATATTAGAGGCGGAGCTACACTTGTCCAAGATGTGTCAAGCGACATTCTTTCATTAAAAAATTACATTGTATATATAAGTCAAAATTTGATTTAATAAATATAAATATAATTTTTGACACTTCTCACATAAGCTAAAGATTAAGTGTCGTGATTAAGAAGTGAAAAAATTGAATTAAAGTTGTGTGTTGTCTATCTCTACTAGCAGAATATATTTTTGTACAATATATTTTGATGTCGTTAATAAAATTTTTAATTCCGTCGCTGTAGATCGTTTGATTTCTTGATGATATCATAACTCAAAAAGACAAATTCATAAAATATGTTTGGCTGTCACCTCATGATGTGTAAGCCTTCTAGACATCATCAAAGTGTTTGATTCACTTTGATTTTTATTTTTTCATATATCTCTTTTGATGTAATGGATAATTCGTCTCTTCTTTAATTAGAGATATCAATTTTAAGTTATGTATATGAAAAAGTTTTTGATAGAAAACGTTTTCTTTGAATGAAACTTATGTCATATAAATTTAAATTACTCGACGTTTAATATAAATATCAAATGTTAGATGGAAGGAGAAAAAAGTACAAGCAAATATTTGTTATGGTTAATATGAATATCAAACATCAGATGAAAAAAATAAATGATCATATCATGATTAATATAAATATCGAATATGAGATGAACAGAACTAAAAGAGGGAAAGCATAAGTAAATGCCCATGTCATGGTTCCACTAGGACTTAGCATTGATAAAATCAATTTGAAAATGATATCCATTTGGATATGGAGATTTTTGGGTCAAAAGTTTCAATTTGAACTATAAATTTAACATGATTTGTCTATCAAGATATGGTCATTTCAACCATCCTTCCTTCAATTGTTTGAATTAAAAAGTACACTTTATTTCAATCTAAAACTAACATTTTCTTTATATTTTGTCTCTAGAAAATTTTGATTTTACATAGAAGTAAAGTCTTAATACTTTTATCCTCTTATCTAAACACTTACAATGGGTGTCATTAGTCACTTTATCTACTTTTAAGTATATTTATCTATTATTTTATTCATAATTATGATTTTCAAAAAAAAAAAAATCTTGAAAATGAAGATCTTTTAATTCTGAACATGAAATTATTTTTAATAAAGAATTATTTTCTCCAAAATTAAATTTTTTGGCCTTGTAATATAGTAGGTTAGTAGGATTTGTCATGTCTTAATATATTGTATTATTATTATCCATTTTATATCTTTTACTTTAATTATATTTATATACTATCATTTGTTTTCCACTTTAGTCCTTTTTTTATACCTAGCATCTTCTGCTTATGGGATTTGATATATTTTTGATTTGGAAACAACCTCTCTATCTCTATGAGGTAGTCATAATGTCTACGTACATTTGACCTCCTTAGACTCTATTTATGAAATTTCACTAAATATGTTATTATTATAAAAAAAATTTCTAGTACGAATCAAATTATTCGAACTCAAAACAAAAATCAATAAAAAATAAAATTAAAAAATTGTACATGGTTGGAAGTTTCTATATCACGATGACTAACCCCTCTATTATAAGAAGAAATTAGAATATATGACTTTTAAAAAGTGGGTGAAAATGACAAAGGAAAGTATTTGGGAGGATACTAAAAGGGGGACATAGCAATTTTAATCCCTATATTATTGCATAATTTTGGTTTTAATTCCCATATCATTTAATTATATGCGCAATTATATGCACATTTAACTTTTTATTATTTGAAGTGGGCATTTTGGTCCTTAATTGAAATTAATAAAAGTAAACTATCTAACAAAATATACTATAAAAGAAAAAACATGGAAGGGACATTAATTGTTTCAATGTCATTATCATCACAATTTTGTCTCTTAGAAGTTACTCCTCCATTTCATAATATTTATCATATTTTATTTTAATTTTGAGTGTCAAAATATATAAAATTTGACCAACTATTTAAGATATAGTACTAACTGACCTTTATATATTAACTGTTTCTTGAAGATTGAATATCACTGAAAAAGTAATTTTTTAATATATGAGTATGGTGGAATATAATTACTCTTTGTTCAATTTATGTGTCATAATTACAATTTTGAAGTTAAATTAATTTTTATTGTGCATTCAGACATGTAGTTTTAATTTTTTTTTTGGAATAAACTTTCATATTTGACAATTATGTAAAAAAAAAAACTATAAGTCACAACATTTAACTAAACTTTCATATTTGTGACAATCTTGAAGTAACTTTCATATTTGTGACAATCTCAAAATTTGAAATATGTTACGTAAATTGAGACGAAAAAGTACTATTTTTTTATCTTGAATTCCTAAACGAATACTTACTTTAGGACAATTTCTTTTTACTAAAGTGATATTATTTGGGAAAATACACAAGTACCCCCTCAAACTATAATTAAAATCTTATAGATACACTTACACTTTAATTTGGTCATATTACTCCATAACTTATTTTTTTCGTAATTAAATACCCCTTATTCATATATTTTTTAAATATCTAAATTATAATTTAAAAATACTAATCAAACTTAACTTCAAAAGTCAGTTAAACTAACATTAATTTTCTCACTCCCACTTCCTTATTTGCGATCCTCAAGCCAATTTTACTTTAAAACGTAAAACACAACAACTAATATCAGACAAAGGAAATAATTCTACAACTAATTATTTGATGCATATTTTCATTAAAAACGTGTGAAGAAATATAATTTTTTTAAATATATTTTTTTAAATGTGTGTATTTTTAATGTTTGTTTCCACCTTCTAGGAACCAAACACATTATTCGCAAATAAAAACAAATCCAAACGCGGTTTTTTTTGTCGGAACTGCAAACAAAATTACCCTTAGTTTATGTTTTATTTACGTGATCTGCCATTTATTAAATTGCGTACGCAGTTTCCCTATGTTTTCGTTAACGTAAGCAATTCTAGAAGTACATATGTACTTCCAAAATCAGAAAATAAATGTAGTCAATGGTCCTAGGAGGTCCATGACCTCAAAAAGACGGTAATATTTATAACGTTATTCGAATTTTATAAAAATATTATTATTTTTGTGTTAGAGTTTTGAAAAATATTTGATTTTTTACAAAATGTTTAAAAAAAAAAAAGACTTTCAAAACTTCTGATCTAAAATCATTCTAAGATCTTTATATAGTTGGAAATCATTTAGCATGGTCACACTTAACTCCAAGTATTTAAATAGTACATTTTAATTGAATTGCCTAAGTGAAACTTCGTATCAATTTTAATTGCCTACATATATGTTCAAATTTTGTAAGAACACATACTTTATTACTATCAATTTTGTATATAATTACTTAGTCCCATACGTGCAACATTTTTATTGAGAATTGATTTAAATAAGAATAAAAGTAATCATTTGACTCTACTCAAAAAGAATATTATAAATTGATAAGGTGGAAGCGGCGAGGAAAATAATGACATCATAATTAATTTTTAACATACTATATGACAAAATTAAATATCATATATCTTTATTTAATTTATTATTTTGACACGCTATCGAGCGTATTACACAATTTTTTACATAGTTAATTTATTTAACTCGAAAATATCAAAATAACCCAGTCAAACTCCACTGTTTAAATTATAGTACAAATTTTATTTAAGTTGTCTAAATAAAATATTTCATGTCAACTTTAACTATTTGCAATGTTGTCAGAACATGTACCTTATTACTTTAACTTGTACATAATGACATGTGTGCAACTTAGAATTAATCTAAATAAAAACTAAGAGTAACCATTTCACTACTCAAAAAAATAATTTATCCGTTTTATTTTATGTAACACATTTTGACTTGATATATTGTTTAAAAAAAGTAATACTTTTGAATTTATGGTCTAAAGTCATTCTGAGAAATTTGTGTGGTTGAGATTCATTTCATTAAGAGTAAAAAGATAATTTTAAAGTCGAATTGTTTTCAATTAGAGTAAGGCGATATTCTTTTTGGAACGGACCAAAAAAGAAATGATACCACGTAAAATAAGACAAAGGGAGTATTATGAATTGATAGGAGAAAAAGATGACCTAATTATTCATATTTAATTGTTATTTTTGAATTCAAATGGTACATGTTCTTAATTTGTTATTTTGATATGGCAAAATTTTAGATAGAAAATAGTGAAAGTTGTATCAAGGGTATAAGGCCAATAAGTTAGTAGGGGTAAGTTGTGATATAGTAGGTTAGTAAAATTAATCGTATCTTTCTATCATGTGTTGTCATTATTCATTTTATATTTATTTTTTATCGTATTTACATACTATTATTGGTTTTTCATAATTAGTCTTTTTTTTTCTTTTCTTTTCCCTTATTTCCATATCTAGTATCTTTTGCTTATAAGACTTGATTTTAGACGAAGGTTTTCCGAAACAATCTCTCTATCTTTATGAGGTAGTGGTAAGGTCTACGTACATTTTGCCCTTCCTAAAATCCAATTTTGAGATTTCATTGAGTATGTTGTTGTTGTTGTTAATGTGTATCAACGATTGTGTTACATATTCTTTACATATTTAATTATTATTTTGTTATAAACTAATTTCTTTATTGTATATGTTATTCTTAATTTTATACTTCCTCTATCCCATTTTGATTAAATTTGTGACGTAATGCACGTATTAAGAAAATCATTTAAAAATAAAATTTATATCATACTTTCTGTTATTGCCCATTGTAAAATTATAAATACGTAGTGTAGTTTATCTCCTACAAAATATAAAAATTCAATAATAAAAAGAATTTCAAGCATTCATCTTAAATTTTGAACAATTTAAATATTAAAAAAATATCAAAAATTTAATTAATTTAAGACAGAAGAAATATATAATTTATTTATATATACGTGCTATGTTCAGAAACTTAATTTAATCTAAATAAAAATAAGAGTAATCATTTCACAATGCTCAGAAAGAATACTATGAAGAGATGGAAAAAGAAAAGACGATGACAAAAATAAACAATGACTATGAATAGACACTTCCCACGTGGTGACATCAAACCATTGTCTACAATTTTAGTGGAGAGGCAGTTCAAGTAGTTATCTCCAAAAGACAACCTCTTTATATTCTTCATTCACAGCCTTTTTTGTTTTTTAAATAAAAAATTTTCAATTAATTTTGTTTGACTATAAAATAAGCACCTAACACAGTCAATACACTTTCATTTCTTCAATCATCATCATATAGAAGACCCCTTTTCCTCTTCTTGTGTTGTATTTAGCTGAAAAACAAAAAACCCCTTTGGAAAATATGTTCAAATTCATCAAAAAGATTCAATCTTTTTAAGGTTTGTCATCTTTTCTTGACTCTTATTTGGTGTTAAATTTGAAGTTATATGGAGTTTTGATTTGTTTAATTAGTGTTTTAATTGCTTATTAAGTGCAAGTTCTTGACTTTGTTTCTGTTTTTAATCATGGAATGGAAATTTTCTGCTTCTGTATATGTGAAGTTTCTTTTGTTTTTATATTTTTTGGGTTGTGGGGTGGATTCAAGATTTGAGCTTTTTAATGGAGATTTGATTAATTAGTCTAATTTGAGATTAATAGCCTATTAAATGCAAGATTTTGACTTTGTTTATGGTGTCATTAAGTTTCTGTGGTGATCTTGCTATCAAAGTTTTGTGCTTTAATTTGCTTACTGTTCTGTATGCAAAGTTTCTGTGACTTATTCTGTATATAATGGAGCTGTTCATTTGAAGTCCTCCTTCTTTTCCCTTTTGTTGATGTGTGGGCAAAGGGGAATTCAAGATTTGAATTTTAGGGGTTCAAGTTCAAACTTTTATCCCCGGAAACGGAAACAAACTCTCTATATCTATGAGTTAGTGGTAAGGTCTGCATATATTTTGCTCTTCCAAACCTCACTTGTGGGATCCCATTGGGTATGTTATTGTAAGTTTAAATTTTTATCACTATCTAGTTGATTTACTGAGTTTGAAATTTACTTTTTGTGATTTTTTAGTGAGTACTTCAGCACATATACAAGGTTTAAGCTAAAAGCTAGGGGGTTGAAATAAACCTGTATAATTGTGTGCTGCATCTGCTCCTGTTTGTGGGGATGGGGCTGAGACGGAGCTACATGATCAGAACTGAGAAGGGGTTCAATTGATTCCGTTAGTCGGAAGAATATACTGTGCAAATAGAGTAAAAAAATTTCCCCTTCAAAGTAGGAAGCTTCTAGTTCATTGCTTGTTCAAATCCGAGGTGTGACATTCTTGCATTTTTTAAGTTTTCATTGTTAGAACTTTTCTTTGGTTCCTCTTTATGTATATGCTGATTCTCTTGCTCTTATTACGGTCGGTAATAGGGATATCAATATTGGTTCTTTAGTATTGATTCCTCTCTTTTGCTTATGTCAGTTATTCTTGATCTTTATGTTTGGTTGATAAGATGATGTCAATATTGATTCCTATCTTTTGCTTATGTCAATTATTCTCGATCTTTATGTATGGTCGGTGAGATGGATGTCAATATTGATTCCTATCTTTTTATATGTCCATTCTGCTCTTAAAGCTGGAAATAAGAGTTTTTTTGTCTTCCGATTAGTCCATTGGCTGAGATAGAATTTTCACCAAAAGTTCATCATCTAGTATATAAATATAAATACAGTTGATAAAGGTCCTCTAGCGCCGCCCCTGGAGTAGTTATTCATGTTTCTTCTTCATGGTATGAGAAAAGATTTAAACTTCTTTTTGTCTGTGTTTCCCGTTTTTTTCCTCAAGGCCTTCGATTTTAGTATGAGTTAGAAATTTGGTTGTGAGTTTGTTAACGACATTGCTAACTCTTCATAATGACAATTTGATTGTTTGTGAATTAGAAAACTATATGACATAATTCGGCATACACGTGCAACACTAGTGTATTTTTAAGACTGTGTGAACATCATCAGTCTCCAAATGTTCCTTCCAAAGAGTTCCATTTGGCAGTATGCATAAACTATTTGGCGAGTTCAATACCTAATTTATTGAGTGTTCACAAAGCCTCGGAAAAATACCATGAATTCATTGTGTCGGCCGACTCATTTGAAGACTTTTTTAATCTCCCACATGCCTCTCAACATATTATCTGAAATATGCTAAGACATACTCAATCGGGGGTTTTAATCTAAGGGGAGATATAGTCCGGGGGCAACAGGTAAACAAAACAAACTAGTTTAGGGATGAAACTCTCAAAATGGTGATAGATTAGGGGGATATTCAACTTATTCATTCTATACAAAAACACCTAGAATCACATCACTTTCTTTTCCCGAAGTTCGACTTCAATTTAATGTTAAAGAACTTTAGCACGATATCACAAGAATCCACAAATTAAAGCATAATTCGTAATTTCCTAAGTGCTTACCCAAGAAAAGGATTGATTCTCGAGATCTTTGAAAATTTTTCTTTCTCCTCAAAGAAATTCAAAAATGGAGTATAGTGTGTTCAATTGAATTGAACTACAATTAGACATAAGGCTCTTTGTAAAATCGCCCCTTATAACCATTTTTTCCTTTTTTGGTGAATAATAATTAAACATCTTTATAGAAATAGAATTTTTAAGATCACCTATGTCTTCCCTCAATTAGGTATCTAAAACTAACTTCATTAAGTAGTGCTTTAAATTTTAATTGTCTAGTAAATGCGAGTTCTTGACTTTGTTTATGGGTTATTAAGTTTCTGTTTGATCTTGAAAATCAAAGGTTTGTTTTCTGTTTTTCGAATGAAAACTATATGACATAATTGGGCATTTATGTGCAACACATGTGCCGATAAATGAAACAAGAATAATCATTTCACTCTATTCGGAAAGAATATTGTGAATTGACAGGGGAAAAAAAGATGACCAAATAAACTATGACTAGGAATAGACACTTCCCACATGGTGCTAGCAAAATATGGTCTACAATATTAGTGGAGGGGCAGTTCGAGTAGTTATATCTAAGAAA
This sequence comes from Solanum ossicruentum, assembly GCA_025774065.1. Taxonomy (NCBI): domain Eukaryota; kingdom Viridiplantae; phylum Streptophyta; class Magnoliopsida; order Solanales; family Solanaceae; genus Solanum; species Solanum ossicruentum. The sequence continues at coordinate 21,301,274 of JAOTQR010000086.1, read as the reverse complement.
CCAGTCCTATATAACAATCACCAAAAACTTTCAGACTATTTCTTCAATCTTCTCTTGCATTTAGCAGAAAACAAACGTCTCTCTGGAAAAAGAATCTTGAATTTGTCAATGAGACTCGATGTTTTTAAGTTTTGTAATACCATTTTGATTTGATTCTTGTCTCTTCATTTAAAAAACTCAATCTTTTCTTTGATTCTTGTTTTTCGTTGACTATTGGTACTAGCTAATATTTTCTTTTATTGCTTCATTTAACAGTTGAAGATGTTGAATTGAACTAGTAGTGCATGTCTTTTTTTTTTTCCTTTTCTGGAGGTGAGTTGGTTCATTTCAATTGTGTCTTCCCCAATTAGGGATCTAAAACCATCTTCACTAGTTATCATTTTGTGTTTTTCCCTTTGTTCGTCATGTGATATGGCTGACGTCAATTTCACATTCTGGTTTAGAGCTCACATATTGAAGATGTAAAAAGCTGCTTTTCCGGTGTGTGTATGGTTGTGTGTTTTGTTCTATTCACTTCCATTTGTGGCAACACACGTGTAGTATTTTGGTGACAGACTAGCCGTAGAATGTGAGATATAAATCACTGTGGAGTTTGTGCGCTGTAGTTGGATATGTTTATTTGATGAACTGCACATTGTCTTTGTGGTATTTGAGCCTAGATGAATGATAATAGCTCATGTGTTGCTTATGGTGTCTATTTTATTAGAAATTTGGTTGAGTTTGTTGATGATAGTGCTAACTCTTCTGTACGACAATTTGATTGCTTGTGAATTAGAAAACTACATGACATGATTTGGCATACACGTGCAACCTATGTGTGAGATTAGCATATTATTTCTAAGTTCCGATTCTGTAAAGTTAAGAATATGTGAATTGACGGGAAAAAGGATGTCTATACAAATATTCAATACATGAAGGTGTTTTAGAAAATTATATGACACGATTTGCACATGCGTGTACACACGTGCTGAGAAACCAGCCTAAATAAAAGGAGAGTAATCATTTCACTCTAGTTGGTAAGTATGGTAAGTGATGTGTGAATTGGCGAGGGAAAAAAATCTTGACCAAATAGATTATGAGTAGGAATAGAGACAATTTACGTTGTGCCAACAAACTGTGATCTATAATATCTCCAAGAAACCAGCCCTATATAACAAGCACCAAAGTCTCTAAGTTCCCTATTCTGTAAAGTTAAGAATATGTGAACTGACGGGACAAAGGATGACTATACAAATATTCAATACATGAAGGTGTTTTTAGAAAATTATATGACATGATTTGCACACGCGTGCACACACGTACTGAGAAACTAGCCTAAATAAAATAGAGTAATCATTTCACTCTAGTTGGTAAGTATGGTAAGTGATGTGTGAACTGACAAGGGAAAAAATCTTGACATTTAAGTTGTGCCAACAAACCGTGATCTATAATATCTCCAAGAAACCAGCCCTATATAACAAGCACCAAAGGCTCTCAGAGACCATATCTTCAGTCTTCTCTTGTATGTAGAGAAAACAAAAGTCTCTCTGGAAACCAAATCTTGAATTCATCAAAAACAATCAATTTTCTTAAGGTATGTAATACCATTCGTTTTGATTCTTGCTTCTGCAATAAAAAAAAGACTCAGACTCAAATCTTTTGAAGGTTCTTTGATTCTTGTTTCCCTTTGACTATTGGTACTAGCTAGTTTTTGACTTTCTATGTAGTTTGGTTTGTATGAGTTGTGATTTAATTTCCTATAAAATGCAAGTTCTTAACTTTGTTTATCGTTTAATTAACTTTATGTCTTAATCTTGAAAATCAGAGGTTTTCCTTTGCTTTTGAATGTAAAATTGTCTGTGCCTTCTGTCTATATGAAGTTGATTATTTGATGTCTCTCTTTTTCATTCGTGCCGTTTTTGTGTTGTGGCCAGAGATGGATCCATGATTGGAGGCTGATTATTTGCTAACTATTTTTTTATGTGTCTTCTTGCTCTAAATGTTCAGAGTAAGAGGTTTTTGCTTTCTTAGTAGTCCAGTGGCAGAGGTAGGATTTTCACAGAGGGGTTTATCAAGAGCTTAGATCGAACTGATCTACTATATATACATAAAGAAAAAAGTGTAATTTTCCAATGAATGCCCCTCTAGATCCGTCCCTGGAGTAGGCGATTCTTGTTTCTTCTTTATGGTATGAGAAAAAGTTTTATATATGTTGGATCTGTTGTTTTCGATTTCATGAAAATAGTTTCTGTGTTTTCTGCGTACTGCCTTTTCCTCATCCTTTCAGATTTTCTAATTGTTACCATAAAATTGATCTCACTTGTCTTTGTGCTGTTTGTCGTTATCTAGTTATCGGATTTAACAACAGAACACTGATTTTACAGTAGCTGTGTATTTTAACATGTTGTAGCAGGTTACCTGCTTGTCTCGAGGTTACAGATCTCGTTAAATGTTGACGTCTACCTATATTTATAGTTTGTGTGCCTTGTTAGCGTAACTTCTTTTTTACTCTGTCAGTCTATAGAAATTAGTTATTTTTGTGACACATCTGATTCATGCTTTGTGATGAGGAGGTGTAGATGCCTTCTTGCTTGTGTTGGTGTGTCCTTTCCTGACTGTTACGTGTTGAGATTTCACATTTTTGTTCTTTGAAAAGCTTCTTGGTTCTTTTGCGAGAGATCTTCTGTTGCCTTTACTGCATTTCGTCAAGTATACTGATTCATGATTCTTCTTATTGGCAGATTTTGTTGGTTGTGACGTTTGATGTACCTGCTGAGACTTGTGACTACTTTTAGCGAAGAGACATCCATAGCTTGGAACAGTTGTGCAGCATCTTAGCCAATTAGAAGAGAGCACGTGACTAATCCCGAGATGCACGCATCCCAGATACCTCAACCATCAGGCAGAGTTCACAAGTTGTGCCATCAGCCAACAGCGAACTTGGAGCAATATTATAGCCCTTCCCTTGTAAACAACAATTCCAATGATACTAGCAGCTCAGGGACACAGTTCTCTTATCAGACACAGAACGAAAAGTTTTTTACTCTGGACTCATTGCCTGATGCTGGTTATGGAATCTATGATTCGACTCCTGCTGTAAGTGTCTCATCCAACTGGGGTCCGTTCTCTCCTCAGTTTACTCAGTCATACATCTCGGATCAGCACCATTCGTCTGAGAACACTTATGGTTCACCTTTGAGCGGGTGCTCGATAAATAATGATGGCAATGAACTGAGGCAAGTGCTAAGGGAGATGGCAATTGATTTGCTAGGGCCGGAATCTGATATTGATGAATACAACAGTTGTTCTTTCAATGGTGAGGTCTCAAACCCCTCAAAGTGGAATCGAGTATTGGAAAATGCATCGAGCTTGGACATGAAAGAGCTGCTCCTTGCCTGTGCTGAAGCAATATCGGATTCCGAATTATCAGCTGCAGATGTTCTGATGAATGTCTTGGAGCAAAAGGTGTCAGTTTCCGGGGAACCTATGCAACGATTGAGTGCATACATGTTGGAAGGGCTCCGAGCAAGATTATATTCTTCGGGAAGTAACATATACAAAATGCTTAAGTGCAACGAACCAACTAGTTCGGAATTGATCTCTTACATGCAAGTCCTCTATCACATCTGCCCCTACTACAAATTCGCTTACACATCCGCCAACGTTGTGATCGAAGAAGCAATGAGGAATGAGAGCAGAATCCATATAATTGATTTTCAAATTGCGCAAGGAAGTCAATGGATGTTCCTTATGAAAAATCTTGCTTGTCGGCCTGGTGGACCTCCTTTCGTCCACATCACAGGTGTCGATGATTCCCAATCGGCTCATGCACGCGGTGGAGGACTTCAGCTAGTAGGTGAAAGGCTAGCAAAATTTGCTGAATCATGTGGAGTGCCTTTCGAATTCCATGCTGCTGCGATATCAGGTTGTGATGTTCATCTAGAAAACCTTCAAATTAGACAGGGAGAAGCCTTGGCAGTTAACTTTCCGTACATGCTGCACCACATGCCAGACGAGAGTGTAAGCACAGAGAACCATCGAGACCGTCTACTAAGACTAGTTAAGAGCTTGTCCCCGAAAATCGTCACCCTTGTTGAACAAGAATCTAACACCAACACTTCTGCTTTCCTTCCAAGATTCCATGAAACTCTGGATTACTACACTGCAATGTTCGAGTCAATTGATGCAGCTCGTCCAAGGGATGACAAGCAGAGGATCAGAGCAGAGGAGCATTGTGTGGCACGTGACGTCGTCAACATAATCGCATGTGAGGGGGCTGACAGAGTGGAAAGACATGAACTTTTTGGAAAGTGGTGTATGAGACTTAGAATGGCTGGATTTACTCCATGCCCCTTGAGTCCATCAGTTGGTGCAGCCATCATCGACGTATTGAAAGAGTTTAGCCCAAATTATCGCCTTGCAGAGAGCAATGGCGCGCTTTATCTGGGATGGAAGAACAGAGCTTTAGCGACTTCTTCAGCTTGGAGATGACGGCTGGCGGAAATGTTGTCTAAGATGTAAATCTCCCCTTGCATGATCTTGATATGTTTACCTTTCTAGTTTTATGAGATGTAGGATAAATGGCAATCTTAGGTTTGTAGTTGTCAGCATTGGAAGGGAAATAGAATTATGCATCTTGTCATTTATGGACATGAATTTAGCAGAAAACATCTAAGACATTGGAAATGTTATTGTCTCCTTTGCTTGCTATATTCATCTCTTTTTTAAATTTATGAACTATATCAATATGTCTTCAATCGCGATTCGATGCCCTTGTTGTACATTTTACATCAAAAAATTGTTCCAAAAATGTTTGATTATTTCCTCTTGCGTAAATCTTTACAATTGCGATCTGACATCCTAGATAATGTTATTATTGTTGACGTTGTTGTTGTTGTTGTGCTTTACAAGCTTTTCTGCATTCTTTTTGACATTCAGTCAATGGGAAAACTCTAATTTGCAAGCATTCATAATAACATTGCGTCAGAATAATTTTCATACTGTTGCTCTTTTCAGTGGCTACATTTGTAATTTTTTTTGTTGCATTTGTAGCCACAAACAAGCAAAAGATCATCATCAATATAACCAATTTCCTGCTGGCCATTTTTGTAATAAACAACAAATTAGAGAAAAAAATTCTCTTTTTTTTTGTGAATGATTTTGATTAAAAGGAGTAGAAGGAAAAAGAAAGATAATATTTTTACTTTTTTTTGTTTTTGTCTTTCTTTTCCCTCCTTTCACCTTGAAAGATTCTTGTGAGTTTTTTCTAATTAAAAAAAAATGAAGGGATTTATTTATATAGAGTTTCTAGAAGGTCAAAGATATTTGTTACATATTTCTATGGTTTTAAAAAAATGTGATGGAGAAAAATATATTATTTTTGGATAAAATTTTGGTATGCCAGTAATAAATAGTGTATTATATACAATTAATTTCTTGAATTAAGTGTTATAGTTGTTTGGGAGTTGTAACTACTAATATCATAGGTATAACTTTTTCATCTAAATAAATTAAAAAATTAAATGTATTGTAAATAATTCACATATTGGATCTAGTAAATCCTATGTATTTTGATTAGGATTTTATTTTGTCTTTTGTATTGGAAAATACAAAAAATTTATATAACTTCAACTAACTTGAGATTGAGGTACAGTTGATAGATCGAACAAGACATTCTTAATTTCAAGATTATTAGAAATAAGCGTTTGTTTATCAAAGTCGGTTCATTATTTCTACTTCAACTTAAAAATACCAAATTTGAAGTTTGAAAAATAAGTTTTAGGAGTTTTTTGAAGAAGAGCCTTGAAGTAACTAGTAAAATTATTGTCATGTGACCAGGAGATCCCATATTCAAGCCTTGAAAATAGCTTATTGCAGAAATGCAAGGTAAGACTGCATACAATAGAACCTTACGGTCAGATATTACCCCGACTCTGCGCATAATGGAAGCTTTAGTGCACCAGACTTATCCTTTTTTTCACTGACAAAACTTCGACTGTGTTTCCATGTCCAAACGCAACTTCAACTTTCAGATACTTTTTTTCAACTTAATCAAGGAAAGAAACAAAGGGGAGACTAAAGCACAGACACAACACAAGTAGCTGAACAAATTGAATTATACAAAATAGAATTACATCATTGGAGAATATATCATAACATGTCTTGGACTCACAAGAGGAAAATGACCTCATTGAAGCCTGACTAAATTTGAATTTGCGAAAAGTCTGACGTTGGGGGGTTAAAGTGTTTTCTAACAAAGGCGACTCCATAATGATTGTTTTACTTATGATGAACAACATCCACCTTTCTTTGTTTCTGAAGCTGTTTCTTGATTTCCATCATCAGCTTGCAAAACCACAGGCTTACCATTTGCTAGTCGCCCCGAGTCCTTTTTCTGGAGCTCTTGAGACTGAATAACTTTCCTGCTCAGAATATTATAGATCTCCCTTACAACTTTCTGGAAAGCAGATGTTACATTCGACGAGTCCAAAGCTGAAGTTTCAATGAAAAATAGACCTTTCGCCTCAGCCAAGGCTTTGCCTTCTGCTGTTGTAACTTCCCTGGCATCTTTGAGATCGGACTTGTTGCCAACGAGTATAACAACCACATTCATGTCCGAGTGAGCTGTCCAACGCATCAAAGATACAAGTGAAAATGGATGCTAGTCAACTGTCACAAATGCTTAACTCAAGAGCAAACAAAAAGCATGGAAATGCAATTCAGTAGAAATAGAACAGTAACTAAAACACGATTAAGAAGTAGAAGGATAGGGAGACCAAAGGGAGAACAGAACGAGACAGTCGAGAAGGAGAAGCTAGAGAAGGGGGATATGGGGATTTCAGTCACATAACCATAGATATCTCTTCTTTTTCCATCCTAACCCATATAAAATTTGCTAAATTTCCCAATGTGCTTTTCAAGATGCTATTTTTGATCAACAACGTCAACTAAAGGAACATGCTGAGAAATGACGCTGTCATGTATGTTATTTTATGTTATGAGTAATTTTAGGTACATGTGCATCAACGATAGTGGCTATGCTGCTCAGACTCTAGACAAATTCAATGGGTGTGTGTCAGATCCTCCAAAAGTATAGTCTGAACGACATAGGATACTAACGTCTTCCAAACAATTTAACTAACCCTGAGAATCATACAGGAGCACAATGCATAGTCCAACAGATGAACTTAATGTACCGATGGCAAAATAGATTATGCGTTTCTGACATGGTATAATCTCCGCCAAAACAAAATTCTCAAAATCCTTAGTACACCTTCTTCAAGTATTGTAAACGCGGAGCATGTAATTTAGGCAATTTTAAACTAAAATGAGAAAACAAACAAGTATCTAGCCAAACAAATATAAACTAAAAAAACAAAACAAATTAATAGCATATTGCTTACTCTGAAGTTCGTCAAGCCATCGACCAACGTTATCAAAAGTCAGGCGCCTACTAATATCATAAACCAGAAGAGCTCCAACTGCACCTCTGTAATATGCAGAAGTGACTGCTCTAAATCGTTCTTGACCAGCCGTATCCCATATCTGTGCTTTAACCTCCTTCCCATTTATGTTTATCTTTTGAGTCTGAAATTCTACTCCAATTGTTGATTTTGAGTTTGGATAGAATTCATCTCTAGCAAATCTAGCAAGCAAATTCGATTTACCAACTGCAGAATCACCAATCAATACAATCTTGAAAAGGTAGTCCTCTTTCTTTTCTTCCTCGGAATTGTGTGCCATCTTCTTCACCACACAAAATGGGAAGCTAGAACACCATAACTACTTAGTTCTTAGAGAAGTATTCAAAGTGGACTTCCAAAACACCATGAACTACAACTTCCCTCCGGTCACTGTGTAGTTACTTCTTCGAGCTCTAATTCAGTCCTAAAGGAAAGTAACGACTTTCAAGTATCTGCACGAAAGCAAAGCATCAAAAACTAAAATTTCAGTAAAGAATAAAGTGCCACACTCATTGCTAAGTTCTCACTCCCTTGCTTCTTGCCGCCAAGTATTAAGCTCAAAACCTGAAAGCAATATGATGGAAATCAAGCATTCTGAAAATTCGTGGAACAAGCAAAAGTTAAGTTTTAGATTCTAAAAAATTGACGTTGAAAACTAGCATGGTATTGAGGTGTAGTAGTAGTAGTAGTTGTTGTGTAGTATTCTAAGATGACATACAGGCTGATTTCTTAGATGGTCACTTAAATAATGGTTATTATTTCAGAACGTTACCTTTCTTGTTGATTCCAATTTTTTTCGACAAAGTGATTTTCTGAGATAATAACTATTAGTTGAGTGACCATTTGAAAAATCAACTCGATGACACACATAAGAACAATCTTTTGGACCTAAAGAAGTTTCCAAAATTCACCTAATTCGCTATACATTTTTACTTGATTATACCATGTTACATTACAAACTATTGCTCAATAAAGTATGTGAAAAGACAAACAATCACCAACAGACACAGCATGTGCTTTTTTGGTGTGTAGAGGGAGATTAGTCACCTTCTCTGAAAATAAGTCGAAAAACCTCAGTAGATGGGGAAGGGCGATATTTCTGTAAAATTTCACTAACTACCAGAAGACTATCAATTTCATACATTAGTGGCTAGAAACATACAACTACATATCTAAAGTAGTCCCACAAGTGGAGTTTGGGGTTGGGTAGTGTGTACTATATACACAGCCATACCCTAATTTGCAAAGAGAGAAAGAGAGGTCGTTTCTGATGCACCCTCAGCCTAAGTAGCAGATATAAAAAGAAATTAAAGGAAGCCAATGCTTCTAACTCCTCTCCAACCCTCCATTTTAAGCTAAAGCCACCTCGACTATTATATGCTCTATCTATCACAAACTGCATTGTTTGATATTGCTGGTGTCTGTCCAACGCACGCACACCTTGACTATAAAGTAATAATTTACAAGGTTCCTGCTACTTTTCACCACCACACATAACGAGTAACACAATCTGCGAAATTTTAGGCAGATAAGAAGATTCACCAAGTTGGATCAAACCTTATTTCCTAATGTTGTCACTCCAACATCTTCAACTGCTGGGGAAACCCCTTTGGGAGTACTACTTCAGTATGAATACTACATAAGGAATAATCTCTTATCACAAACGCCCTATCTTACAAGCACAATGCATCTTTATATGAAATTTAATTAAATCAGTTGACTACACCTCAGTCTCAAACAATGGAATGCTATATAAATCTTTCTTTTTTGGATCAGTCATCAAAGATTTCGTAAATGCTTGCAGTAAACCAGTGCAATAAGACATAACTACAGATTGTGCAGACCCTTTATTGTATCCAACATTGCATTAACACCATGTACAATAACCAGGTCGGCTATATAACTACTGCATACCATTCACTCGATTTTGGTCTATTTCTTTCCAATATTATGTCCATGGAATATCAAGGTTCTATAAATCTTTTCTTATCCATAGACGGGATAGTTTAGTCCCAATTAGTTTGTGTCATTTACATAAATCCTGTCTTTACATGACTCTCCATAATTAGCTAACTCCGTTCTTTCTATAACAATAAGTTAATATCACACCGATAAACAGAAGTGCAACCTTCTGCAAAATAATAGTAGTAGTACGCAAACCTTTATGTAGTAAAAAGATTATTTCTGATAGAACCTCAACTCAAAACAAATATAATTCCACAACTGGGATATGTGCAGGATAGAATGTACGCAAACCTAACATCTACCTTTATGTAGTAAAAAGATTATTTCTGATGGAACTTCAGCTCAAAACAAATATAATCAAAATATACAACAACATATCCCGTGAAATCCCACAAGTGGTGTTTGAAGGTAAAATTTACGCAAAACTTACCACTACCTCATAGAGATAGAGAGGTTGTTTCCAAAAAACCCTCAACTATAATCAAAGTATGACAGAAAGAAATATTGATAACTTGATAGCAAGACAGAACAAATGAAAAACAGGTAATATTGAAAATTAGGAGAGTAGATACTCTGATATACTAATTAATACTACAGTAACAGATAGTTTAATTTTTTTTTAAAACCTTCATCATGTAGTAGTACTCCATAATAAGGCTAGTAGATCCCTTATCCAGAACAATGAAAAAAAAAACATTTCTAGCTGATCATTTCCAAATTTATTCAAATATTGCTGTTCGGAATCTTTCCTTCAATCTCGGATGGAGCCAAAGATTCACTATTTTTTGGCTTTGGGGTATGATGTAATAAAGCCAAATGGCTCTTTAAACTGTCTTCGCTTCTTTCAATTGTGAAGTAGCAGTTAGTCAATGCAACTTTTGACGCTCATCATGGGTCATCCGGAAACAGTCACTCTATGTTTTTAAACATAGAGGTCAGGTTGCATACATCCGATCCCCCTTACCAATGGGCGGGAGCCTTTGAGGCACTGGGGTAATGTTGTTGTTGTTATTGTATTGTTGCTCGAACTCTTCAAAAATGTTGGGGGTGCATGTCAAATACTCCAAAAGTAGTGTAGCAATATTTTTGAAGTGTCCAAGCAACATATTTGTTATCCAAAACAAAAAAGAAAAGCACTCTCACCCAGCCTGTCAACCATGAATAGTAAAAGAGCCCCATCCACATGAAAATCACTTTGAAAATTGAAAGGAAACTGCCCTTAAGATAGGAACACAAGTATCCTAGAGTTGAATGTTTTCCTATCTGGGACCCTTGTAGTAAATAATTTCAACTATAAGCTACACTGCATAAATTGTCTCATCATGTCTAATAAAAATAACTCTCAAAATATTTTGTATGACTCAAACAAGACATACAATAATTGTTAAGTCTGACAAAACTACTTCTAGTGCAACATCTTTTATTCCCTCTGTATTAATTCATTTGTCTGATTTTAATTTGGCACGAATCTTAAATTAAAAGTACGATAAATGTATTAAAATGTTCTATAATCTTGTCGCCTTAAATATGTTACAGGAAGCTAGAATTAAGAGATTGTCAAAAAAGGAAAGACACATTCTTTTTTAAACGGACTAAAAAGAAAAGTAAAAAATTAAAACGGAGTGAGTAACAACAACAAACAATCTTACAATTAGAGTTTAGGGAGGGTAGTGTATATATAGACCTTATACCTATCGGAGGAAGAGAGTCTGGCTCTTATAGACTCTCGGCTCAAGGACAAGTACACCAAAGTTTGGGAAAAGAAATACTCCATCCGTTCTATTTTATGTGGCATCCTTTTCTTTTTGTTCCGTCCTAAAAAGAATATCACCTTACTAAAATCAGAAATAATTTACCTTTAAAATTCCTTTTTTAGCCTTAATAAAATGATTCTGAGTCACACAAATATCTAAATATGATTTTAGATCACAAGTTTCAAATATTTTTTCTTTTTTCTTAAACAGCATACCAAACAAAGGTGCCACAAAAAATGGGACTGATTACAACATAAGAGGAGTAATACTATAATCAGAGTACAATTAAAAATAAATCAAAATAGAGTGTATCACTTAAACATCATAGAATTTTGGCATTTACCAATTAAAGATAAAATGAACACATGATACTAAATGCAATTAGCAACCATCTTCTTCTCTCTCTCTTTTTTTAATTATATTCTAAATCAAACCATATTTCCATTTCAAGAACAAAGAAAAACTGGTACCAAGCTGAAAAAATATCAATCTTTATCAGTTTCAAGCCTTAAAAAATGCATTTTAAGTAAACAATTATAATAACAAACAAATAAACAAAAAAATTGGATAATAAAGTTTCAATCTTTTTAACAAAAGGCACATACCCTATTCTTTATAATGATCAAATGCTACATTCCCATATCAATCTATGAAATGTGTAATCAAATCAAGAACCATTTCTTGATTGCAGATCAATGAACTCAGACATAGGAATCAAATGGCTGCGTTTTTGGGTTTTGGAGAGATTAAGGAAAATTTCAAGATTCAGGCAAGATGGGAGTGGACAAGAGAGAGAAAGACCAGATTTACAGCATCTTTTTCACTATACAATGTTGAACAGATGGCAGCAATAAATGGGCTTTATTCAACTAATGGATTTATTTGTGGCCCAATCCACTCCAAGATATAGTACTCCTAGCTTTACGTTTCATTTTATGTGGCACGTTAGTTTGGACATAAAATTTAAAATTAAAAAAAAGACATTATTATGTTTATTGAATTGGTCTTATGAAGGTTACTTTAATGCTTACTTCTATTCATAATAAAATATTAAGTGAGATTCCATAAAAATAAAATGAGAAGAAAAACATCAAAGACACTCCTAAACTTAGCACGAACGATTAATTTCATTTTTGAACTGTTGATAGTGTTAAAAACGTTTTTTTACTTAACTAATTGAACTTATATACACCCCTGATCTTATAACAAGATGTCACAACCCAGACCTAGGGTATAAGAGTGACATGGCGATGGGAACTCGAGGATCCTCAAACAAGCCTCAAAGTATCCACAATCATATCATCGATTCGAAAGTGCATAATGAAGTAGTAAATACATAGTTCTGAAGAACGAAAAAGTATGACTCACGTTATGAGAATATTATAAGAATTGGAATTAGCATGATCCGCATAGCACATAGCGTATAAGAACTAAGTGGCAGGTAAGTATGACTCACGCTATGGAGACAAAAAGGACTAAGGGCTTTCCACATTTCCCATCTCACCATAAATATATCATCACACATCAACATTCAATAGATAGCCATAATCACAATCTCCACAAACAAATAGCATATCATAGTACAAATCCGTACAAGAGTCTAAATGTTGTTCAACAATGCCTCTAAATTATAAAATAGGACCGGGGCTAAGACATGTTTCTGGCTCACCCTCAAAGTAAATAAATATAAGCGGAAGCAACATAGTAGGTAGATGGAAGGTGGTTTGTCCTTGGATGATAGGACTCACCACAACAACTTTCACAATCTGAGTTAGCCGTCAAGAGGTGGATGAAGATAATCTCTAATTCCTACATGATTAGATCACATAGGCAAAAAGTATGCATTAGTACATTTGAATGTACTAAGTGTGCGGACATGCAATGCATATGAACTCATTAAACCTACATTCAATGTTAGATAACAAGGGAACATATATAGAAAGAAGTATATAAGCAAGAAGAGTAATATATCAATCTGTCATGAAATCCATGAGACATGAAATGCCATAACACTTCAACATAGAGGGGATGAGACCTCAATCGACATCTAGACTATGTGAGCCATTACACGAAATTCTAGTGTCTTCCCCACACAAAATAAGAGGTGATCTACTTACCAAAGGTAGACCATACTTCTCTTTACGGGCCTTCCATTTCAGAGAACTAACCTTGCCTTACAGGCACTCTCATTTCGGAAAGGATTTTTCATTCATCATATCATAATCATAATCATATCTTACGGGCCTCCAATTTCAGTGAAGGTTACCATAAACAAATACCTATGTTTGGCACATAGTTATGGGACTTGGGTATTGGACCCTTGGAGATAGCCCCCCTCCCACAAGTCCGCTCAATGTTAAGTCATCATTACACAAGAATACATATACATATACATGCTTTCAAAGAGGCACAAGTCATTTCAATGCATACTTAGGTTTAAATGCCAAACATTCTTCATAATCATACATACTTGGGCTAAAAAGTAAAATCATACTTCAATTAATGCTTTCATGCATAGGAATAGCTCATTCACATATATTCATACTGGTGTAAACAACCAAAGTTGCTCAAAGAGTCATATCATATACATTATATAATCACATTCTTGTCAGAACAGTACCTTTCATCAAAATCATATTCATAAACATATTTGGATCATAACCCACTTCATAAACTTCATAAAAATCAATGCTCATGTATGCAACATGATAAGAGAATAACATGAGCAACAGAGATTCATACTAATTAAATCAACAACATAATAAGAAATTCAAGTAAATCCATAAGTAAATTCACATTTAATCATACTTTAGATTACCCTTGCTTAAATTATGGAATCGTCTGTAACGAGTCCACTAAGAAATATATTCGAAGCAATTTATTAGCGATAAAATAGGAATTAAATGATTTTTTCAATTTTTCATGGGTGTTAATCCACAAATTTGGAAGTGCCGGGGCTCTGGCCCATTATTATTTTGGAAAAAAGACTGACTTTTGATTTTTTCGAAAATCTGGTTTAATACTCAATTGATTCAAGTATAAACCAAATTCCCAAAATTTAAAGAGTCACCACTTAATTTTAAGAAAAATTAAGAAACCTAATTTTAAAACCTAACGAAAGAGTTTTAAAATTTCCGAGAAATGAGTAAGGGTTCAATTTCCATCTTGAGAAGAAATTAATCACTCAAAATGACCGCTAAATTGCGATTAACCTACTATTAGAAAGTTTGACTAATTTTAAAAAATTGACTATGTTTGAAAAATGACTAAATTTGAGAATTGATTAAATTTGCAAAATTGACTAAGTTGAAAAATTGATTAGGTTTGAAAAAATGACCAACTTAAAAAAGGTTGACTCATACTTGAAACAATTTTACAAAGTTTTGCCAAAATAATTGTAGAAATAGTTCTAATCCTAAGAAAATTATTAAAATGAAAATTAACATAAATGAAGACAAGTTACGGAAATAATTAGATTAATAGCATGCAAAAATAATACAAGTATCAAATAATAACAAATACTACAAATGAATAATAAACTTAAGAAAAGCAATTAAATAGAAATTGGGCTTGGCAGATCCAAATCTGCCCTAATTCTAAGGATCGGGCCTGCATGGCCTTCAACTGCTGCCGGCTAAAAGATGGGTTTTTGGCCCCTTTTCTCCTGCTGTATACACTTGCTGTATACCAGTATATAAATACCAATTTCTGCTTCCAAGATCCTGTATATCAGCTTCCAAGAGATTTGTCAATGGGGGTGTACATGGACTGAATTTGTTCGAATTTTTTAAATATCAAACCAAACCATTTATGTCAGATTTTTTAATATATAAACCAAACCAATAAAATTCGGGGTTCTTCAACCTCGGATTTTTTTGAATAGTTTAGTAACCAACCTTTTCTTACAAAGTTATGTGTAGAAAGATAATTCTCCTTTCCTAGCTATAGAAGAAGTTGATTAATATGAATAATGAAGTTGTTTTTACATGCTTTTCAATTTCTTAGAAATTACTAATTTAGTAAAATAGTGTTCAAAAAATTACTAATCATCCAATATATACAATCCAAAAAAAAACAAAACTAGAAGTTGAGATACCAAATTCTTCAATGATATCAATTTGAACAAGTTGACTAATCAATCTTCAAAGGTGAGTCTGTATATTCTGAAAAAAAAACAAATTGAGTACTAAATAAAACTAAAAAATAAAATCATACTTAATCAAGAATTGAATTTATAAAATTGTCTTCTTCAATTTTCCATACTTCCTCCAATATGTCTTCAAATTTGCATTCTTTAGTAGGTGATTGAATCCATTGTTGATTGCAAATAAGAGCTTCTACCATTTTTGGAGACAGAAAAGTTCAATAAGTATCAAGAATTCGACCACTTGTACTAAAAGTCGATTCAGATGCAACAGTAGAAATAGGAATAGAAAGAACAT
>JAOTQR010000086.1:21262086-21285571 GCA_025774065.1 Solanum ossicruentum | reverse complement strand
AAATCTAAATATAAAAAAGAATGAAAAAGTTAAAAATATATATATAAATTATATTATAATAAATATTTTTTATGTATAAAATAAATTTAAAAATTATATACATATAATGTCGAGTTGATTTGGTCACGGATTGACCTTTTTTAGTGATCGCCAAACCAAATCATTTATAGTCGGGATTTTTTTACACCAAACCAAATCGAACTAACCCACTAATCGAGTTTTTTTTGGGTTGATTCAATTTGTCGGTTTGGTATGGTTTTCGGTTTGATTCTGTTCACCCCTATCCATCATAGCTTCCTTTCCTATATATTGGGCCGACTCGAGAGGGAAATTGGGCCTCCAAGGCCCATCAAAAATGCATGACAGGAGGGCCATTAGACCCATGAGCAAAGGTCCCCTACAAACAAGAAAAGAGAACCAAATTAGCACACAACTATGTAACTAAAAACATAATTAACTGAAATAATCTATTATTAATGCAAACTCATCTAAAAATGAAAAGGAGAACAACGTGAACACATATATTTAAGCAAAAGAAAACTACAAAGGAATTTAAAACACTGAAACAGTAACCAACCAACAGTAAGCAAAAGTGAACTGGTCATGACTAAAAATGAGTGAACCGACTATTGTTGATATTACTACATACCTATAAGGAAAGTAAGAAGAAGGAATTGTCAACTATATGCAATGATAAGAGTTTTCAGTGGATTTGAAGCAAGAAGAAAACAAGATATATCCCCGGAAACCCAACGAAACTAAACCAATTCAAGTAGTTGTAAACGAAATGAATTTTTCCCAGATTTCGTATAGGTTTTAACTCCCTAATAGACCAGAATACACTCAAACAGTGATAAACAGATAGAACAAATCATTATGCAAGCGACAGCAGCTAAACCACAATATAACACCAAAACAGGGCATGAAATGAGCAAAAACAGGAGAAGCTTAAGGCTTACATACTCAACTGTAAACATAATACTCAACAGTAACTTGAATAAAGCTTTAAACCAATGAATCCCAAGGAAAAGGATAGCAAATAAAGCCATGAATGATGACTAAAACAGAGAGAAGATTCAATTCTGTTCATAACAAATGCAACAACAACCAACACTCTTAACTGAACTGGGAAATCTCAGCTAAATACAACCATTCAACCCTTATTTGATCAAAATAAGAAGTATAACAGCTATCAGTCAGACAAAGAATCCAGAATAATCCAAAGAGATGCTTTGATTCATGCTAAAATGAAATAGATCAAAACTTACAACCATTTAAAGCAACATAATGTTTTATTGACTCAACAATAGATAGAAAGAGATACAAACAGAAACCTGTCTCCTGCATTTTTCAACAACTTTTAACCTAATGAAGACATGTACATTAAGATTTGTGACCAAAGAACTCAGATTCTAAGAAGAACCAAGCAAAAAAATAAAATAAAATAAAATAAAACAACCTCAATAGCATACTGGGCAGATTATATTCCCAGAAAGCAAACCGACAACGTCTTAAGGAACCAAAACCATCATCAAAATTAACTAATAGACTAAAATTTGGACATTACAGCATGGATTTGATAAAGCGAAATCATTTCAACACTAGTTTGATTCTTAGCAACTTAACAGTGAATAAAAGCGACAACAACAACACCTTCAACCAATATACAGTACCATAAGTACATATTTCTTGATCTAAACTCCCCATTTGAAGCTATTTTTAGCAAAGAAAACTAAGACTCGCATCAAAGAGTTAATTTTCAAATATGAAGCAGTAAAGATGCATCATTTTTTAAAGCTTTGAAACAAATTACAACCTAATACGATCAATAACAACAACCCACAGTACAGTCTTGGTTTAACAGCGCATTTCAGTTAAAAAAAAAAAAGATGAGTGCAAACATAGCTTCAACATTCACGTTCAGACACAATATAAAAAGAAGGAATAGGGTATTACCTTTTATCGGGGCAGGAACTGGGACGTCGACAAGCTAGAAGCGAACCCTCCCTGCAAAGAAGAAACTTCGACGAGCCTTTTGACCTCGAGAAAGGAGCTTCTGGTTTCAGGAAACTCGAAATGGTACCCGTTTAGAAAATTCAGGTGCGTTTGAGAGGTGTCGAACAGCCAATTACTAGAAATTTTTGCGTGTTCCTTCTCCTCAGTGATGAAGAGGGGATTTTATACGGATTTTCTAGAGTTCTTTGTTGATTCGAAAAACGGCCCCCCTAAAATGGTTGAGGACGGGGGATTATATAGCAGTAAAATTAGGGTTTTCAATGGGGGGAAAAATCAGGGGCAATTTGGGGAAAATGGGGGTCAAATTCTGGTTTCTCAATTTGAAATTCGAAAACAAGATAAGGAAAGGGTAACAGAACTTACCACTACTTTATAGAAATAGAAATGTTGTTTCCTGTGAATCCTCATCTCAAAATTCATAAGAATAAAGAACTAGATATGACAAAAAAGGAAAAAAAAAAGCGACTAATAATGAATAACACATGTCAGTATGTAAATATGATAAAACTAACACATAATACGATAGACAATGAAAACACATGATAAAAAATACGTCCTCCACCTATTCTTACTATACCCCAAGGTCATGCATCCACCTAACCCTACTAATCAGTCTGCTATCCTAATTCACGACCTCCAATTCTTTTTATCTAAGGTTATGTCCTCAGTGAGATTAAGTTCCGTCATATTATGTTTAATCACCTCCCACAGTATTTCTTCGGTCTGCCGCTACCCCTCTGTGTAGCTCTCAAAACCAACCTCTTGCACCTCCTAACAAGAGCATCGGTACTCCTTCTCTACACATGTTCAAACCATCGCAGACTCTATTTTGTCATCTTTTCGGTCACCGGGGCCACCTCTAGCTTCTCCCGAATGGTCTCATTCCTAACCTTGTCACTCCTGGTGTGGCCACACATCCATCTCAGTATCCTCATCTCTGTGACATACATCTTCTGAACATGTGCATTTTTAATTGGCCAACACTCCATCACATACAACAACGATGGTCTAACCACAACTCTATAAAACTTACCTTTGAGTTTAGGTGGTATCTTTTTGTCATACAATACTCTAGAGGCAAGCCTCCATTTAGTCCATGATGTCACACATCATATTGTTCAATATTGCTCTGGAAATAAGAGAAGGAATTAGATTTAAAAATCAACCAATGTAATTGCAATCTTAGCCGATTAATGTAATCAAATCAAAGTCAATCGAATAACTTGACTACAAGACAAATTAATACAAATGAATTTACGAGCTTTCAATATTACCAACTTGAAATAATCAAATTAATTATGAAATAATAACCCCTAAAATAAAAATGAAATTTATTTGAGAAAATATGTTTTGTATTTTTTGAAAGTCAATTATTTCAAATTGTCAAAATTAAAAGCTCAATAATTAATTCATATTGTGGAACTTAAAAATTGAGTGTCAACACCCTTTTTTCCAAAAAATGCTCACAAAATCATCCATAACGAGTCTGCTAAAGTTCTAGTATGCCAGACACGCATTTAACGACGCTTCATAGCATTTTATGAGTGATAGAACAGAAACTAGGTAATTTTTTCAGTTTTTTATTGTTGTTAGACCATAGATCTTGGAAGTGCCGGGGCTCCAACCCACAATTTCTTCATTTTTTTGTATGTTAACCCATGAATTTTGCGATGATATGACCTCCATGCCTTCTCTTTTTTTAAACATTTAGGAATCACAAAAAGAGGAATTCACATTATTTTCAAGTTTTGGTCTATTATTTCATTAATTTTTTGAAATATGATGAACCGGCTCCATTTGTCAAATATTTTGATGCTTACATTTTCTTGATGTGACATAATAATTAAGAGTTCATATATATATATATATATATAATATTTTGAATTCATTGAGTTGGTTTTCAGCTACTAGTCGGAATGGGCATGGAGTTCAAATCCCATTCTTGACATTTTTTAAAAAATTTTGGGTGACGACAATACTAAGTTATTTCTTTTAAACTGACGTTGCACTTTAGAAACTAAAATTATTTGTATGTAATATTACACAATCATGACTCCTCACAATAATGCATGTATTTATATGCCGCAAGTAATATTCGAGTTGGAACCAACTTGTTCACACCTCAATTGTTCCATCAAGTATCAGGTACCAGCATCCACTTCGCTTCATGTCATTTTAGTGGGTAATTTTCTGAAATTGATAAGTCTTATTTCCTAGTTTTTGCTTCTAAAAATGAAACTAACTCCCAGTTACTTTGCTGGCTAACTATTGAGTTTGTGCTATGCATGATGTCGTTGTGTGACCACGGGTTCAAGCTACGAGTACAACCTCACTATCTTCCGGATGCCGAGCATCTGTACTGCCCTTAAATCTAGACTGGTTGGACTCACATCTGTGACTAATAACTGACATCCATCACCAACAAAAAGCAGACCTGGTTTTACTTTTACCAGTTCTGAGAAAAGACAGCCAATCATAGGCATTAGTGTCATTGAATAATGTACTTTTTATACAAAATTGATGAGAAGATTACATTAATAAAGGATCGTGCAAATTTAAGTTTCATCTTCATCCTATATTATCACGTCATGAGCAGCAACAGCAACAAAAGCCAGTATACATCGGCCACAGAATACATCACCTCGCGTCCAAGTTGTTCAACTAATTCTCTATGATTTTGACATCCACCTTTAGGTCCAAATACAATGCATGCAAGTAAGTAGCCTTAGCACAAAAGATGAGGCACTACAAAAGTTTCCATGAATGCAATGTGGTTAAGTACATGTGTGTATATATGTATTAATTACGGGTACAAATATCTTAGAGATCCCAGGAATGAAAGATCAAAGACAGGAAGGAAAAAAGACACGGAAATGAATGCCTTACCAAAAAATTGTTGTGATGTATGAATACAATTTGCACATTCAACAGTCCATGCTTTTAGATCTTTTCGTTTTCTTAATATGATTTTCAGATTTCAGCTTTTCCCTGTACGGTACTAAGTTATCAGGCTCGAGCAATTCAGCAGCCCTTTTGTTGCCAATCCTATTTTCCGTAATGCTGGAGTATCAGGAAAATGCATGAGGCTGAGAGTAATGGAATGAAATAAGTGACTAGAAACTTCAAAGTTAGCAAACCTGTAAGCTTGAGATTCTTCTGGATCCGTTTCCAACCATTTAACATTTCCTGTGTTTTCTGGAATTAATGACCCGCATATATGTAGTATGTCTTCATCAAAACTATAGATAAAAAGCACAACATCAAGTCTAAATCATTCTTTAAAGTAAAGCAAAAAAAATTAACAAGCAGAGCTGAAAGGAGAAGCAAAAGAGCATTGAAATTCAGTAGTAGAAACATTGTAAGGATTACTATCTAATTTTCATTTATGTACTATGAAAAAACAAAATATGACCTCTTAAATTACACCTCTTTTTAACTATTACAACAGTTCAAAGTAATTAAGTATATGACTCCCATCAAATCATATTTATGCACCATATTCTTAAATCTGATGATCTCTTTCTCTACAACAACAATACCCCGTGTAATCCCACACGCGGGGTCTGGGAGGGTAGAGTATAGACCTTACCCCTCTCTTGGGAGGTAGAGAGGTTGTTTCTGATAGATCTTCAGCTCAAGAAAAATCAATTCAAAACTGTTTGGAAAGAAAATGACGGTAGTGAAGAAGACATGGAAAAATACTCACAAAACAGTCGGACAAAAAGTAGTAGTAACAACAACAAAATAATACGATAATCAAAGTACAAGAATTCCATAACATTATCGACCAACACTACTCTGCCACAGAAAGACAAGTACCTTCTCTCAAATTCAAGATGCTGGCTTAAAAGCAGACTGGTATACCTACACAACTTGTCACTTGACCAAAATAACTGCATATATGCTTCTGTTCCTTTTCTATTTTTGTATCATTTTTTTTAGCTATCAATCACTATTTTAGAGGAACGCAAAATACTAAATTTCAGGCTGAAAGCTAATTCCAAGTGTTACATGCAGGAAAAGAATATCCAGGGATCAAAAAAGAAAAATAAACAAAGACTTTACTTCTTGACTGAGAACCGTAGAGTAGTTCCCACTTTGATCCTGTGTTTCTTGTTAGATCTGCTGACAAAAACTTCTTTCCCATGTTTCTACAAAAAGAGAAGACAAATCAGTATCAAATCTATATCAGAACTCAAGGTCTCATTAGTTCAAAGCGCTTACAATTTTATACTTGAAATCTTCTCGAATGTCCTCATCTGCTATGACAGCAGAAGAAAAACCAAGAACAATCATGTGAATAGACTGCTGGCTAACTTTAACAACCTCACCTTCTGAAAAGATCAATATCAAAAGGAGGATTAAAGAAACAAAGTCAACCCAAAAGAATTTAGAATAAACCTATGACATATGCTCTTAACCATTTATATATTTATATCTACAGATTGGGGAGTTAAGCTTGAGCTTCTGATAAAGGGAGAACAAAAGCCTGGAAAACACATAATGTGTTTGATGCCACATGATATTACGCAAATAAAAACTAAGTTACAGGATACCTAATATCATTTCTGGCTTTGGATAAAAAAGTAGCAACTTTGCTTCAAATCTCACACCAAAATAAGGGTGAATTCCTGGAAGAATTTTAGCCAAATTGCTACTGAACTTGGGTTCATATGTCAATACCACACCATCTAAAGCTTCATTAAACCTGTAAAAAGAAAGGAACCTTATGACCAAAAAGAACCTAAGAAACAAGTGAGCAGAAGTCCAAATACACTCAAACACCAAATTCCTAAGTGATAATAGAGGAGGGAAGAGAATGAAGAAAACATTAACCCATGAAAGGTAGGAGCCTTAAATAATGGATTGTCAATCCAAAGTTAAACAGGCAGTAAAGAGGCAGCCATTGGATAATAAACTCAATAATCTTTCCATATGTAAAATTGCTTGCATGATCCATTTACAATCAATCATTCAATTAATCAATAATAATCAACCACACATCGATCCCTCCCTAAATACTTGCAGAGATGGAATCCAGCCTCGCCCTTGCCTTTTTAGCAGTACACCGACAATGTCGATAAATGGCACAATGCCTAGGCGAAGCCAATATATAGCGGATTCATCATATTGTACACCATATTTATGCAGGCAGTCAACAAACCACAACTCTCCTCTTTTATGCTAGCTCGAAGCCGGCTATACAAAGCACACATATGAGAGGGAGTTCTACACAAGCCTTTCTTAAAACCTATGTCACTCAGACTCATCAAAAAGTAGTACATTTTTGGCGAATTCAAGCAGCATAAAACAGTTCAAAGCATTACCTAAAAACGGATTAATAAACAACTTTATTGAAAAAATGCATCACCAACTAATTAACAACTTCACACATAAAAATGCAGCATTCACCAAAATTTCTCATACCAAAACCAGAAAAACTTTTTTTGAGTTAAATCCGCTATAGGTAGATTCATTGAGAAAATCACAAAAACCAAATTTGCAACTTCAAATTGAATCACAATTCTATTTTCTAACAGCAAAATAGGAAGGATGATGAGGAATTACTTGAAAAGAAGAGAGCTGAGCTCGCGATAAACAGCTGTTTCAACATTTTTAGCCTTCGATGGATGTAAATACACAACCATATTTGCTCTACACTCTTTCAGTGCCGCCATTGATGGCTAATTTTGTTAGGGTTTATGTAAAACCCTAAAATCTTACAAGAAGAAGATGTAGCAAATAAATAACTGGTCATTTACACTTTTGAACATTGTCTTTGGATTAAATATTTTTTAGAGTATAAATTTATTTTTTCCGTACTATAATATTTTATAAATTATATTAGACTTTTATGTTTCGCTAAATATAAGTTTATATTCATCTGTTTGATTTTTAAATAATTTATGTTTTGGTAAATATAAGTTTGATTGACTAATAGACAAAGATTGAATATCAACTTGTTTAAAAACAAAATTAAAAATTATGTAACTCATTTAAAGGTCAAAATATGCAAATTTATGTAATTATAATGCTCCAACTTATATATAATGATGATGAAAAGGAAGTGTTCTACTTTTAAAAGAAAATTGTGTTGCACATTTTTAAAAATTTGTATTATTTTGAGTCACAGAGGATATAGAAATAAAATTATGTTATATTTTTCTCTTATATTAGAAAAGAGCTATCAATATGCATGTAAGTCTTTAAAATTAGCTTTGAGAATATATTAGTCTTTTTCCACTCTTGATTATAGCTGTCATCTTTAGGTGATTGTACTAAAAATCTCAGCGTGTGTATTTCTGACTTTCGTTTTCTCCTTTAAACACCTCAATCGTATACTTTAACCTTCCATTTGCTCCTTTACCATCTCACAAACATTTTCTTTCTTTAGACCAAAAGGCATTATTCTAGGTAAATTTCAATTTTCCTTAAAATTGAAGTTAGTTTGTTTAATTTTATTTTGTTTTGTTCAGAATTAAATTACGTTTGTTCAATTTCAACTGATGTTTTGGGTGCTTTGGAAGCCTCAATAGCATATTCTATTTCGAATGTGTCTTTTCCTCTTGCATGCAGTAACTGAGTGTGTTTTGAAATTTTTTATTTTGGAAGCCAACCCATTAAAGATAATTGCTTAGTTTTCTATTATTCTGAATTAAATTTTGTACCTTTTTGAGAGGCATGCACGTTTTGTCATAATTTGAACATAGAATTCTTGAATTTATAGTCGTTAGGGTCTTACTTGTTTTGCTCTCAATTTGCCATTAGATATTCTTTCAAAAGATGCTTTTCAACTATAATTTGGAGATTAAATAAAATTGCACCTAAGGACACCACATGTTATATCTTGTTAGTCACGTAAACACCAAATACAACACTCTTACTCCACAACCATTTGGGCATAATAAAATATATAGCTAAATCTTCAATTATTGCTAGCATATACAGTATGGTATAATTTCACTAGTGGTGAGGTGTGCAATGGATGAGATTTTTTTTCCTTTTTTTTAATTAGAGGTAGGGGAAGGGAAAATGAGGAGGGATTACAATGTGCGGAATCGACACTTCACCAACAAAATGGGAGTTCAGATAATCAATCAACTAAGCTACTAAGATTCTCACGATGGATGAGATGCAACTTTGCTTCTACCTTTATAGTGTAGGAATGTTGCTTCAAGTATGCCTTCGGCTCAAGAAAATCATTTTTTAAAATAGATTTGAAAGAAAACCTTTCAAAGAGGAGAATATTTTTGGCTAGAGAGAGAAGATAAAGGAAACAAATGACAAAATAACCACACAAAAAGTGAAATTTAATTAATAATTTCAACAGCTAAGTTCAGTTGAGAAAACAACACCACATTCATTTACACACTTAGCCATAAGCTTGACAGCTTAGGAACTAAAACAGAGTTCAAGAGAGTTCCTTGGTTTCAAGGGCTGCAATTTCTTTGACAACTTGTGCTTTGTCAGCCTCAAATTGCTCATCCTCTGTAAGATAAGAAAAGATAACGAATTAGGGTTGTTGTTTCGTTTTTTGGATAATTGTGGTGTCCAAGTCAGCTATAGCGCGTAAGACATAAGGAAACTTGTGAGGTGCCCTTTCAAAAGATACAGCCCTGAGTCAACATATTCTAAATCGATATTTACTGTGTATTACTATGTAGGTACCTTTATCAGTCTTAAAATCAGCAAAGAGGCGGAGAAGCTTGCTTCTGTTTGCGACGAGGATGCTAACAATATCTGAAGGTTTGTCCTTGTTTGCAGCAAATAACTGCAAAAGTTAAAAGTCAGAGACAAAGCTGTAACGGAATAGTCAGCAGACATGCTAAAAGATGTCAAACCAATAAGAGTACCTTGAAAACGTGGAATGCTTCTATCTGGATACTCTTGCTTGACTCCTGCCAAAGGAGGAATTCAGTAATCAACAAAAAGTTAATCCAAGAAGATTATTTGATGGCGTTGCGTAGCCATTCTTCTTGGAGAAAGTGATGGGGATAGGAGTCGCACAACTTTCTCTATACACAAATGTTTATGCATGTTTTAAAAGGTCAACTAGTAATGAATCACGCGAAACCAAATGCTGTTCACTGAAATATTTCATTATGCCACACTGGTAAAATCATGGGTCCTGTTTAGGGTGGCAATTGATACCTGAGTCTCTTAACTTGTTCACGTGAGTGGGCGAGATATTCAAGTTCAAGTCTTCTGCACTGAGCAAAAAATGGTCTATCTAATTTTTACTCATTTAAGTTACTGATTTGTCTATTGGGTTGAGCTAGGACTCAATCACACAAAAACTTGAACTGGTGTCGTGAAGCGAATACCGTTTTATCATAGATATGGTTAAGCTCCCACCACCCACAAAATAGGAAGACAATAAAATCAAATGCGCCCAAAAAAAATTAAAGAAACTTCAAGAGAATACAAGATTTTAAAGAATAAAGTAGAATGACTGTCAGGAAGAGGATGCTGAAATAAGAACAATGCAATTAAATATAGCTCAATACCCTGAGAAGATTCATAAGGATCCTTAAGTTGTCTCTTGAACTAACGTAACGTGTCATTACTGCAGAATTTGAGCGGTCAAGTAGGATATCTCCCAACAGCTGCAACAGTAAAACAAACATCTTTAAAGGTTAAAAGAAAAACAGCGTAAAAGGGATTCCTGTCAGACTACAAGTCACAACTGCCTAAATATAGACTGGAAAGACTCACTGTGTGAAGGAAATGAAGAAAGACTTCAGAATTATAATGACCTTTAGTGGTGTATAACAATAAGAATCTCAATGGAAAGAAATGACGAGAGCTTGAATAAATGAAAAGAAAACTGAACTGCTGGAAATTTCTCTTCAAAGTTGAAAGCTTCTGTTCCCATCAATCAACAGATTGAATCACTCCATTCTACTGAAACTGTAAATCTGCTTACTTCTGAATACATGAATTTCATTCAATTTTCTCTTATCCAAGACCCTCAATTTCCTCCTCTTCCCTGCTTTAATTATGGAAAGAGGATATCTGCTAACCTCAACCCAAAAGGTCAGTCGCGGAGCCAGGTTTTTTAATAAGGGGTGTCAAATAAGAATATATATGTTGCTACCAGGGAAAGAACACATGACCTCAAGCAATTTTTGCAACCCCTTAACCACTACACTAAACAGTTAGCTTGTGCCAAGAGGTGTCATTACTTGTATAAATATTTATTAAATTGAATTTTGACCTATATATAGAATGTAATTTTCCAACGAAGGGGTGTCGCTTGACTCCCCTCGAGGAAGGGTGGCTCCGCCCCCGCAAAAGGTACATATAAAAATGTTTTCTAAAGAAATTATGAGGTCAACTACAAACACAGCCCTGAGGAAAGGAAGATGAAAAAACAACTCTTTCAACAAAATGAGGATCAGTATACAAAGCATGGAGGAAAAAATGTTATCTATGTAAGATGAGGAGGGCTTGAGGTAGAAAACGCACATCAAACATTTATGAGATACTATGAACACGGTTCCACTAAGATACTCCCAAAAGATGTGAAAAGTTTCTGAAGGAACAGAATTTTTTCTGGAAGTATATTATTCAGCACAAGTTGTCTGCAAGAAGAGCAGATGCTTTCCATACCTTGATAGCTTGCCTTCTGGTGATGTAATTACTGGACTCTAGCAATTTGGAGTTGTATTCGGCAAAGAACTAAAAGCAAAACCAGCACAGAATAAGTTCCTCATGATTCACTTATCAAAGCAAGAGTAATTGATGAATAAATCCAACAAGAAAACAGAAAAAAGCTATTATATGTGAAAAAAATATATCATAGAGATATATTTTGAACAAGTTTATGTATCAGCCATTAAGCCCATGTACAAAACAATGACAGTTCATGTAGCTGACACTAAAATCCTAATTCTCAATATCCTTCGGATAATAACAGTTGATCCTGTTCATCCCAACCCTCAACTACATAAACCTGGGTGAAAGGAAACGGGTAAGAACAGATTCTAAGGTTCTTAACACAACTTCTCTTTCCAATTACAAGTCACAATTTCTCACCCCTTTGTTGATGATGGAAAGGTGTCTCAAGAGGCAGTACCAGGTGAAAGCAAGAGTTTCTATGATTAATAAAATAGACTCTGATAGACAAGAAGCACCGAAAATAAAGGTAAAAAGTGAATTCTCAAAAAAATAATAATAAAGGTAAAAAGTGCATAAACTGAGTGTTCCATCAGTACATGAGAATCATTTCATTGTAATAAAGAAATAATAGTGGCAACAATAATTGCGTTGAAATATCTTGAGAGCATGGTTGCATAAATCAATGGTATTTGAAGCAAGAAGTTTCTAAAGAATAACTATTATTTATAGTTCACAAAACAAGTAGCAACAAATTCATAGGGAACTCCTGGTAACTATGGTACAAACAGTTCACTTGCATATGTACAATAATAAGCAGTAAGACAAATATACTAAACCTATTACCCAGTCATAATTCTTCGAAAGAAACTCAGCTACTGTTGATTTGTGCCTTGTCAAGAGTTCCTGCATAAAAAATTGCAACCAAATTGGGATAATGGTGCAATACGCATGAGAAGCAACTCTTAAGAAAGAGCAAAAGCTTCTCAGAACAACAATTAATATGTCAAGAACACTATTAGATTTAGAATGACCATAGCACGACCAATCTACTGAATTTCAGTAGGAACTAATTCAGCAAGTTCTTACAGCAGATATTAAGAAGCCCCAAATATTTGCTTTGATAAAAGTACACTAACCACACCTTATACAGCCAAGGGCTTATGTGGAGTACAATTGACTTCTTTTTCCTTCTTTTCTTAGAGGTTTGCTAGATCAATAGGGAATAAGATTGATACCATATTCTCTTAAATAGCCATTGAAATGACAATAGAATATTTTCAGGGAACAATGTTTATCTATCAGATATTCATTCCATTAACATAACTAAAAGGACCGAACCTTAAAAGTTGCAGCGGCATCAGCAGCAATGTCAAAATTTGGCAGCTGAATATAGTGAAAGAACTTCTTCACATGCTCTGATTCCAAGACATACCTAACAACAGAACCACATAATATGTTCTCAAAAGATAGATACAGCAGTAGCAGCATAAGATTGTTGCACGTTTCATTCATATTCAAAAATTTATAAATAAATAGCAAAAAGAAAGCAATTACGTACTTCAATTTAGACCAGATAATGAATCATTTAGTATCCCAATCAATTCAAATGATACATAATTTATTTATTTTTTAAAAAAAGGAAGAAAAAAGTGCATCAAATAGGTTCATGAGATTCACCTTGCAACACTCTGGTGTCGAATGCATTCCCTAAGCATTGTACCATAATGCAAAGCCATTTCTGTATTTTCATACCTAAATGACAAGAGAAAAGAATCATCAGAAACCCATATACCTATAGCTAAAAGATTAACAGATGATCTTCAAAAATGTCTTTTCTTCCTAAGAAACAAATTTTGTAAAAGACGCTATTCTATCAAGGCTTTAAAAATGACAAAAAAAATACTAACTCGCACAATTAGTGTAAAAAAACTTGAATAAGTATGTGAACCAAGGAGTAACTTTGATCAAACAACGCCTAAACCCCAAACAGTTGGACTTAGCTATATAAATCCTAATCCAACGATGTACCTCTATTTAAGCTTATCTTAGGCCAATATTATACATGATAAAAAGCAACAGGAAACTCTATATTTTCTACTGGTATATACAAATATATGACAGGGATAAAAGACTCCGTAAACCATAGGACTTAAAGTGAAAGTACTAATAAGACAAAAACATTCCTAACTAATCGGTATTGCCATAATATATAGACCGCTTTCTTACATCATACCTTATTTTTCAATAAATATGCATTGATTTCAAAAGATTGTACATCTTTCCAGATGACTTCGTCCCAAGTGATTTTAGGTCTACCTTATTCCACTTTAACGCCTTCACTCATCATGATTTCATACCTATGGATCAGTGAATCTGGAGGAAACACAGGGCATGACCAAAGTATCTCAAGCATTCTGTTCTCATTCTATCATTGATATGTTTTATTTGCACCTTTTGTTAATCTGAATATGGTCTTTTTCAATCTTGCCTAATATTATATGACCACACATCTATCTAAGCATTTGCATCTCTGGAACGCTTATCTTGTGAATGTTTGTTGGTCTTAAAATTGTTCTATAAAACTTACCTTTCACTGATGGCACCCTTCTACTACATAGCAACCCAATAGCATTTCTTCTTTTTGACCATCCTATTTTAATTATATGTATAACATGTTCATCTATCATACCATTCTTTTTGTTGACTGTCCATGCATAGGAAGCAGCAATTTGTATTAGAAAGTAAAAGCCCAAGAATAATTTAAACAATTTACAATCTCATAAAATGAATCAATTTGATAATGCAACAAGCATGTGATAATACATGCCACCATATTTCTAAACTTTTCTGCCACTGCTTACCCTGCTACTAATATATCCATCAGATCAATGTTTGCTTCCAAGTAATGACAAGCAATCAACCGTGATTGAACCTGTTGTCTTTGCAGATTTGCAACTACTTGAGTAGCATCTTTACGAGCCTGCAAAAAGCAAATCTCCTTGTAATAGGAAGACATGAGGGTGGAAACAACAAGATCTTATGTGTAATAGGGTCGATAAATATCAAAAGCTATCAAATTATCAAATCACATGCAGTGAAACCAAAAGCAAAAACTAAACAACCAGATGATATTCACATGAAAGGCAGAAAAATGCATAAGAAAACCTATTGATACAATAAGAGTGAGAAATCATGACCACAAGAAACTTCATGCACTCAAGGGATAAGTATTACCTCTAAATTCAGTTTTGGAAGAAGAGTAATCAGCAGCCGTAGAGTGTCTTCTCTGAAGAATTCTTGAGTCAGCTGAGAACAAGCTTCAGATACAGGTTCTGATTGACCATTCCCGTAAAGAACACACTTTAAGTCCCGCATTGTCTTGCTTAACTCCACCATCTGCAAATTCGGATAAGGAAAGAAGTACACAACTCAAACTTATAGCCAATTAGGTATGTGTATTCAATCAGAAACAGAATCACATGTGGTTGTTCCTTCTTTTCATCATGCAATTCATATCAATGGAGTACTCCAAAACCAAAAGATAGAACCAAGTCCAAGGATGACACAAACTTGCAAACTCGTCCAACTACAACTCAAGTACACTATGTAACTTCTATCCACCAGTTTCATTACATTTTACCAACCAAACAAACTCAGGATCATGGCATAGTTGATTGATCCATTGAATTTTTACTAATTTAAGCATCCTAAGAAAATCAAATTAAAGGCCGAATTCCATTCAGAAACAAATTATCCAGATCCAAAGTTAGCAAACCAAAGACATCCAATTCTAACAATGCACAAAAGTATCCAGATTCAAAAGCATACAGCCAAAAATCAAACCCAATGACCAAAAAAAAAATATTGCTGGACAACTCAAATCCGGGTGGAGTTACAGTTCTGCACAGGTTAAACCTAAAGCATGCACTCCCGCTGCCACAATTTGTTTGTTTTACTTTCTTTTTCTAGTCTGTCGCGAAAAGAATATCTCTTTCCTTTACTGACTTCTGACTTTCCACTTTATTACCACAAATATTCCATAATCTTCCTTACTTTCTTAAATTCCATGTAAAGTCAAAATCAAACAAGCAAATTGAAGCCTAAGGAGTATTTGGGTTGAGAAGATTTAGTTAATATGTATAAATAATTTGTTCAGAACCCCAATAAGCTACGTTTCTCTGGAATTCAAAACTCATAAACTCAAAATTCTAGCTTTACCTCCAACTCAAATCACAACAAAACAAAAATTTTAGATTATTTCTTCATACAAATAACCATGAAATTGTCAAGGTGCACACAAGCACGGCAACACACTACACAACAAAAAAAGCAACAGAATTCTACTTTAACAAACGAATCATTACCTTTTCTTCTCTTTTGCTCTCGCGAGCATCAGAATTACGTTGTGTATAGAGAAGGAGATCACGAGTTTGACGAACAAGTTCAACAGGAGTTTTCGGCTTCGATTTGAACAATAAGCCCTTCATCTTCACCCGAACTTGTCTCCGGCGCCGATTTTCTTATTCCGGTAACGACAAATATGCCGCTGCCGTTCTAGCGATGCCGCCGGCGACCGGAGACGATTGGACGACCGATCTGCTCCGTTAGCTCTCTGTGCACCGAAGCTACAGCAGATTCCTGTTTTCAGTTGAATCTGGTTGGGCCCACAACCCGAAATATTATCACGGATCTAACATTTTTTTAGTAAAGTGTGAAGTTAAAAGTATAGAGTTGCACTATTTTAATATTTTTAAATAAAATAATAAATTATTATTATTAAAAAAATAAATTTTAGAAGGAAAGAAAATTGATGATGTTAAAAACATTCTTAAGAATATAAAAAGATTGAGAAAATGAAAGAATAAATAAAGATAATTTAGTTAATAATAATTTTTATAATGAGTTTATGAAGCAAAACACATTTCGACTATTCTACTAGATATTTATGATAGGAACTTACTTGTCTTGGATATTTATATCCAATAAGAAAAATGAACACGTATGTTTGCAACTAATTTTAAATATATGAAAAATAAATTAATCATAAATAAAATATGAAGAAATAAGAATATTATTGATGAAATAATATAGACACAATTCTATTCTTTTCAAATTCTTTTCTATCCCAAGATTCTTTTTTGTGATTCAGGGATTATAGTGGCGTATTTCTGTAATTATTGAGATGTATTGATAAATATTTCATGAATATGTGGAATATAATACCCTTATATAGACGTAAGTTAGAATTTAGAATAGAGTAACCTCCAAGAATCCTAATCAGACACGTCTTGTAGAATCTCATAAAATTTTGATGTTTACAATGTCTTGTACACAAGTTTATTTCCATAATCATGATTATGAAGTATGTTTTTATTTTCTTTTTAAGTTAGCAAAGATTTTAATGATCGGTTGAATAAAGATATATACTCGATGAGGTAAGTATTTATTGTTATTTATTATCTTCCAATTACATATGGAATGAAAATTTTATCTACCAAGACTTAAATAGATAAAAAGAAATATCTATTAATATTTTTGTTAGAAATAAAATTTAAACCTGAGATCTCATCTCATGGGTCCTAATTTGATCACTAAATTATACATTTAAGTGTAATCTAACCAACTAACCCTTATTATTAATTAATGTTGTCTTAAGAAATGAGCAAAAACCAAAATAATAAATAAATAAGATCATGAGAAATAAAGTATAATTTTTTTCTTTGAATCTAATATTTTGAATGTGTTAATCAACTTCATTTAGATTTATATCAAATAATTTTTTTCTAAAAAACTGTTCGTAAACGTAAATCAAACATCTAATTAAAAATAAAAGGATAGTGATAATTTCAATTTTATAAAAAAATTTAAGAAAGACTTTATCCTACTCTATAGTTTCATGTAAATAACTTTTCAAGAAAACGATTGATTTAAAATGAATTTAATTTAATACTAGCATGGGATTCTATATATGATAATATTGACACTTCACGTGAAGAAACAAAATGTCCTTTTCCTCATAATCAAGACAAATTAATTTTGTCATATTTTCTAAACTAGTCAATAGATCCATAATTAAAGGTAAGGGGAAGAAGTTAAAAAACAAAACAACAATAACAATTAATCCCGGGGTCTAGGAAGGGTGTAATGTACGCAAACCTTACCACTATCCATATAGAGGTAGAGAGGTTGTTTCCTGTAAATAAGGAGAAGTTAAAAAAGTTAATTTAAATTCTATTTAATATTCCTATTGTAATTTTGATATTTATATAGTAATCTCAATTAATTTAAATTTATATTACATAAAAATCAATCAAAAAGAAGTAATTCCAGCAAAATATTAATAATTATTTGATATTTATCAAAGAAAAAGAGAGAAAGGAGGAGGTTAATATTTTTTAATTTTTACGTGAAATTAATAATAAATAATTATTATTGGACTGAAAACTTGCACCATTTAATGAATTTAATGCATATAAATAAAGTAAAAGGAGATTGATAAGTTGAAGCATCAAACATTAATTGCTCAAAATTTAATGAAAGAGAAAAAAGAAATAGTTCAAAATGTCGACTAATCCATCACAAGATTTAAAATAGTTGGCTCCGTCTCAAATTAATTGAATTTTTAAGTTATTTTTTTTAGTTTTAAAATAGTTGAATTTTTCAAAGTTCAAGATGAATATTTGAAACTTTTTCCATATTTGCCCTTTCATTAATTGAACTTTTATATTTTCTAGGAAATACATTATATTATATATTTATGATTTTATAAAGGGCAATAGTGAAAAATATGATGTAAAATTTGTCTTTAAATTTTTTTCTTATTATGTGTGTATTACCTTATAAATTCAGTTAATATGGGACAAAGGAAGTAAGACTTATCCACTTGACAAATAACATGCAAAATCACATCTTAGATGGTCAACTTTTATATCGTCAATTATGTTATGAAAGTTTTATAACATGTTATAAACATTAAATTAATAGGTAATTGAATAGTTCAAAGGAATTGCTTTATTTTATTCTAACATAGGAATAAAGGAAAAAAATTGTAACGATAAGTTCGTTAGTCATACTTCCGATCAGATGAATGAAAGATCAATCAAATTAGAGTTTTACATGTATAAGTACTTGTCAAGAGGTTAATTTATTTCAACAATTTGTGCATCCATTTTTCTTCTTTCTTTTTTGATTTCCGTTCAATATTTGGTACTTATATTGAAATTTAATGTTATCTTAATCACGTTTTATAAATCTTATTTTAGAAGCAACAAACTCTTTATAAGACTTCTTTTCTTAATCAAAACACAAATTCGAAATAAGAGTTGAAAATTCAAGTCATTTTATCACAATTAATATTCTTCTTTTTTTAAAAAAATCTTTCGAGTCAAACATCTTAACAAAAGTGAATACAAATGTTTTTTCTTTTCATGACAAGGGAAATTCACTTTTACTTCTATATGTAATAACTAAGTATGCAGCAGCTCACAATCACACAGAAAAGGTAATTTATACTAGGTAAGTTCAGTACAACAATCTCGACTTATAAAGTAAATTTTTTGCTTTTAAGATTCTTAGATATCCTACAAATTCAATCTTTAAAATCAATTAGTGTTGAATTCGTTATATTTTTTGAATTAAATTTAAGTATTACAATTTTAACAATTCTGCCATAAAAATACTAAAATTCAATTAACCTACGCCAAATAACTATAACCCAAATATATCCACCTTCAAACCATAAACATACCATCAAAGCTATTTGATCATACAAAAAATATGTACAGGCTTGCTTCCTTATTATAATAGAATTTATAAATTCAAAGAAAAATGAATTATAAATCAAAATATAACAAAAAAATTACTAATTGTAAAAATATACTCTTTCGTTATCATAATATCATCGTATTAACCTACAAATCATTAAAAAGAGTTTGGAATTTTTATTCGAATATTTCTGATTCAACCAACTCGATCATCGTAATCATATAATTAACAGTAAGTAAATTACAAAATCATTATTCAACAGTACTACAAACATGACAATCACAATAAACACAACATTTTTTCAAACAGAAAATTTTAAACACTTCATAATTTTTTGAAGGAAGTGAGATTCCTGAAATTCTCCCATGGCTTATCCCAAACTTCCGCCAAGTACTTATTGCCGCTCCGTCTACGACGGCCGCCGTCTGCGGCGGAGATGACCAGCCGGTAATTTGTCCCGGCTACGACTTGTGTTTCTCCTTTCAACACTCGTCTAAACACTAATTTGGATTTAGCCTCCTTGTTGTGCTGATCCACTGCGAATTTCCCGATCTCCACCACTTCACTGTCGTTTGTGTCGGTTATAGGTCTCCAACCGCCGAGTAAATCACCTTTCCCGCCGCCGAGTGAGGCGGAGGTGTGGAGGAAGAAGGACGCCATGACCACGGCGGAGAAGAGAGTCCCGGCGAAAATACGGTTGAATTTTAGGGCCATTTTTGTGTGCGCGTGAGAGAGGGGTATTGAGAATTTAATGCGGGGAAAATGTAGGTGTGGGAAGTTATATAGAATATAGAGATCTCTCCCACGTAACGTGAATCTTACTCAAATATCTCGAATTCAAAATTTTTAATATAAAATTTTTTTTATCAAATAATATGCGTATATAAATTAGTTCGATCGTCACAAAATTAAGATTTTTTATTAAAGATCTTTTATATTAATATTAATTAATTCTTTGTATTTATGTTAATTCAATCGAGAATTTAAATCTAAAGATAAAAATAACACGTTCTGTGATTCTTTCTCGGTCAAATCTAAAAAAGTCTGAAATATCCCAGACTTAATTGGAATTTTGGAACACTGGTGAATCCTGTCCATTGCAGAGGGTTTTAGGAAACAGGCTCTCTACTTCTATGAGGTAGCGGTAAGGTCTGCATATGATCTACCCTCCCCAGACCCCACTTGTGAGATATCACTGGGTATGTTGTTGTTGTTGTTGTTGTTTGTTGGTGAATCCTGTCCATGATACGAACTTGGTCATTTTCAGTTCATTTTATAGCGGGAAACATAAATCGCATTCAATGAATGTGTTTTACGAATAATAATAAAATGTACATAAATCACATTTATTAAATGTATACGTTTTATGAACAATGTTAAAATAAATATAAATCACATTCAATAAATGCATTTTATGAACAAATGATAAAATACACATAAATTGAACTCGTGAAAATCATTTTTTGTTTAAAGTGCAAAAATAACTTATCTCAGGGATACAAATCTGTCGCACATTCTTCTAAATAAGTAATTTTTGTCCCGAAAAATTATCTTTTACCTTGTTGGTCCTAACATCCATCCAGAATCACTATTCTACTTAATTTTTTGCGATGGTCAGTATTTCGACCTTCAATTTATCAAAAAATTTAAAATAATATATTGTGTAAAAAATATTTTATCTAAAAGTATTTTGATAATTTTTTCAGAGTGTAACAATATTATAAAAAAGACTTATCTATATGTCTTTACAGCGTACAACAACAAATAAATAATAACCAAAAAATAATAATTTAAAAAGCACTTGGCACGTGAAGAGCTGAAAGTGGTCACGTGACTTGCTTCAATGAAGTTTCTATCAAGTTCCTAAAGTCAAAGTTCACATGGTTACATTGAGGTTTCATGTTCACGGGTGGAGTTTTTTTATTTGGCTAACTAAATATATTTTTTATAGTCATAGTATCCGATTTAACGACAAAAAATATAGCGTAATTTTAATTTATCAAAAACATAATTACACAATTTTATTGATATTTTTGTTCCTTAATTACTTTTTTATAGGAATAATAATGGGACGGATGCGGCGCAGATACGGGATGGATTGAGATCAACTCATAAATTTTTTAAATCGTCCTGTATGACTTTTTTCAATTCAATCCGCCCCGCCTCACCCCGCATAGACCCTCTCCGCTTAAATTTTAATGTTCTTTTTTTTCGCTAATTAACATTTCAAACACTAATTAACTATTTTTAGTTAACATTTTAATAATTGTTTCTTAATCGTTACTTAAAAGTTTCTAATTAATATTTTAACAACTAACAATTTACCGGACATGTTTCGTTTAAATTTTAGAAAAAAATTAAAAGTCAATATTTCATATCAAAAGTTTATATCTTTGATTTTTACTAATTAAAAAATTTAATTTCTTTGAATGTCTATTTAGTTTTTAAACCCACGACCCGCCCCGCCTCGCATTAATTTTAAAAATAACTACTTCAACTCGTCCCACACCTACCCGGACGCGCATAGCTCTAACCCCCCTATGTGCCCTGTCCCGCCCAATTGTCATCCCTACTTTTCTATTGGTTGTAATATTTTCTTCATGTCTGTTTGTCAGTACCTATATGCTTCACTTAGGTCAAATGCAGCAGCTCTAATGGGTAGGGCGTAGGGCGAGGACAGAAATTTATTAAATAAAGAAGATTATTCTACTATCAGTATTTATATATAAGTTATTATACATTACAAAGCAATTCGAAAAATTATACAAGAGTGAAGAAGCCAAGATAAAATGCTAAAAAAAGCATGACAAAGCATACTAAAAACGAAATAGTCACTTCCACAAGGTAATTAATTTGATAAACCAAGAGCAAAACACAATAACATAACAAGAAACTCGGGATAATAATATGATATAGTATGAAAGACTAAGGTTGATATATTACTATGACTACTGGTATGTAAAGCTAAGTTTGATATAACATTTATTTAGGAAAATAAGTTTCTTAAAAATGAGAAAAACGACTTGAAGGTAGGAAAAATAAGTTTCATTGGTGACATTCTAGATTGACCGTGTCCTCCCCACCCTCCAACACACGACCTTATCTTCACACCCATGAGCCCTTGTCCCCACCACCCCATATCCCTACCTTCCCACCCCTACTTTTTATTTTATTTATCTAAATTATATACAAATTAGAATAATATTTTTTATTTGCCAACCAAATACGGAAAATAAATACAAACAAACTTATTTTTCTAAAAGATATATTCCTCATACCAAACCCACCTATTGCCATTTTAAGTTTCTGAGAGCATTCCCTCACACTTTGTTTAGATGATTGTTACCCATTGTATTATATTATACTGTTAGTCTAAAAATAATGTTTATTTGATTGTTCCTGAAATTATATTGCATCATATGGTTGGGTAACGATGAAAAGATCCATTTTTCATAACAATGTCTGATTAGATGTGATCGTGTCATTACCTTAATATTTTCTTTTCATTTTGTCTTTACTTATTATTTAATAATTCTACTTTATTATTTATCCAAGTAGCTCTATTGTGTATCCTACAATTTCTTATAAGTTTTCAAAATTATGAATATGTGACATTATGTAACAACAAAGAATGAAACAACAACAACAACAATAACATACCTAGTGGAATCCCACAGGTTGGGTCTGGGGGGGTAGAATATATGCAGACCTTCCTACTACCTTATAGAAGTAGAGAGGGTTTTCCTGAGAACCTTCGTCTCAAAAACCCATAAGCAGAATAAACTAGATATGACAAAAAGGAAAGGGTGAGAATAGAAAGGGCAACTAATAATGAAAAATATATAACAATATGTAAATACGATAAAAT
Organism: Solanum ossicruentum; assembly: GCA_025774065.1. Lineage (NCBI taxonomy): Eukaryota > Viridiplantae > Streptophyta > Magnoliopsida > Solanales > Solanaceae > Solanum > Solanum ossicruentum. The sequence continues at coordinate 21,262,302 of JAOTQR010000086.1, read as the reverse complement.
TAATACACATACGACAGATAATGACAAACATAATATAAACATGACTATTATTGCTATCCTACTATACCCCAAGGCCAGACATCCACCTAACTTTACCATCCAATTAGTCTGCTACTCTAATTCGCGAACTCCACTCCTTTTTATCTAAGGTCATGTCCCTTAGTGAGATCAAGTTTTGTCATATTTTGTCTGATCACCTCCCCCAATGTTTCTTCT
>JAOTQR010000086.1:21240992-21261986 GCA_025774065.1 Solanum ossicruentum | reverse complement strand
TTTATCTAAGGTCATGTCCCTTAGTGAGATCAAGTTTTGTCATATTTTGTCTGATCACCTCCCCCAATGTTTCTTCTATCTACCTCTACCCCTCCGTGTAGCTCCCAAAACCAACCTCTCGCACCTCCTAACAGAAGCATCGGTACTCCTTCTCTAGCAAAGAATGAAACAATCTATTCAAATGTTGTATTAATTATAAAGACAGATATGATACTATACAATACATTATGATACAATACATAACAATCATCCAAACAAAATGTAAGATAATTTGATTTTAAAGTCTCCCACAGGCCTATGGGAGACTTGTCAAGGAGCAATGAACAATTGTGCATATGGATGTATTTCAAGTTTCAATAATCTAAAAGAAAAAGGCCTCTAGAGCTTTGGTATAGTAGTGGTAAGAGCACGATGCATGATGTACATGTTAGACGCATATCAAAAGTTTTGATATTTATTGCGAACAAAAACTGCATTTCAGTGGAGAAGAATAAAGGTGCAAATCCATCATCCACTAAGTTTCTCGGTTATAATAGCAACACATACTTAGTATAGTACCACAAAGTGGGGTTTCGGGGATAGGATGTAGGGAGACCAAGTGAAATCTTACTGAGTAGTAAGTACAACAAAATAGTACGATAATTGAAGTACAAGAAACATCAAAAACAAAGGACAAAAAACTACAGGAGCAATACTACGACTACTAGATGTGTAGTGCTTAAGAAAACATAACACAACATACCCAATGAAATCTCACAAGTAGGGTCCGGGAAGGGTAAAATGTACACAAACCTTACCATTAACTCATAGAGATAGAAAGGTTGTTTCCTCACTTGTCTCAAAATTCAAACCCCATAAGCAGATGAGCTTGAGGAAGCATAAAGATACAAAGAAATACAAAGAGAAATGTAGCCAAAGACAACAACTTTGAAAATCTTTTAGTTGGAAGGTAAGTACCAAGGATGCAAAACCATAACATGAAATCAAAACTTGATGAACAAAATGTTTTAGTTTCTCAAGATATCTCAGCTACTGGACATTCAATGAGAAAAACAACGATACCAATGCACATGAAGGGCGAGAGAGAGAGAGAGACCTCATTGTTAATCAGCATAGCCAAAGCTCAACTTTATTCAATGATACTCAACAAGCAAGAACCTAACTGCTAAAGTTAACTCCTCCACATCATTGAACAATCAATTACAGCAAAATGTTAAATCTTTTTTTTCCTCTTCTTGAAAAACTATCAGACAAGACGGACAAAACTTATGACGAACGAAAACAAGAATAGTCTTGGTTTGACAATTCAAGCAACATCTTTGTTTATGTTTCCAGCCACTCTTTCTTGATGTCAAATGTGTAGTTAATCTCCAAATAGCACTTGTTATCATCATCAAGGAACTGAAACAAGATAAAAAGAGTAAGTTTTTTAATTAATACGCGTAGAACGCCCTCTAAAATGATGTTTGTCAGATGCATAAGCTTAACAAGATATATCATATATGGAGAAATATAAACTGTTAATACGGACATGGTAGTGATAAAGATTAAGAAAGAATTTGTTGAGAGATTAGATTTACTTAGGCTATCTAAGAAATCTCAGAGATGTCGTATGTTGTTATATATTCTTTCTATCATAAGTTGCTTGTTAGATCGGAGGCCTAATACTTCATAACACCCTTTCTAGAAGATGGTTGTGAAGTTTAGGTGCTCTTTAGGTGTTTAGGTTTTTGTTGGTTAATGGTAATATCTAATTATGTCTTCAGCTTCAGTTGGTGTTGCTCGGACTCTTCAAAAAATGCCATTCGGTGTCCGTCAGATCCTGAAGTAGTGCATTTTAGGAGGATCCGACATAGGTGAGGCAGCGTTTTGGAGAGTCCGAGCAATATAGGCTTCAAGTGCATGCTTGGATCTAAATGATGCTTATGAACCAACGTGTTGCAGCATGTAACTTGTCTTATTCTCCAAGATACTAATTTCACTTTTTATGGAAGGCTACATGTAGTTATCATATAGAAATCATATCAATTATCAGCATGTAGAAATCAAACTATTGAGGACCTTATGTAAGCAACTGCAGTTTCAATTAGTACATAGAATTAAAGCACATAATATCACCAAATTCAATAATAGAGGAAGATTTTCGGTTCTGGAGTACAGTATATAGTATACTTTATTTCTTTTATTTTATTTATTTGTCTATCCTTTTATTTTTATTTTTTAATCATATCTAGTTCTTCTCTGCTTTGGGTTTTGAGATGAGCGTTCCCAGGAAACTACCTCTCTACTTCTATGTGGGTAGCGGTAAGGTCTGCGTACATTACACCCTCCCCCAGACCCCACTTGTGGGATTTTACTGGGTATGTTGTAGTTGTTGTTGAGTACAGTATATAGTATGACGGCCAAGTCAAATAATAGACGAAGAATACGTTCAGCGGATGTAAAGGCACAAGATAATCACCTTTGTCTTTGCTGAGTAAGATCCTCTTGCAAACATGCCAGAAGGAGTAAGATCCTCCGGCATTTCATGTGTATAAGGCTCCGATTGAGGACTGAAGGCCCCAATCATTTGTTTCGTGCTGTCAACTGAAATAGGTTTTGTGAAAAAGAAAAAAAGGCATTTGATCAGAAACCCCTTAAGTAGACGTCGCCACATTCACATAAGATAGAGACAGCAAAGCATAGCTAGTACCTTTGATACCAGTTTTCCATACTGTGTTTGTGTATTTGAGCCCTGTCACTATATTATTGGTGACTAGAAACGAGAATTTCAAGCTGTATTTGCTCCCTTCTTTCAGAGTAAACCATGGGCTCTGGGGTTTTCCACCCTCGGGGATCGGGAGAACAATATCAGGCCTACCAGGTGACTTGATTGCAAGGCTCAAGATCTTCACGTCTGGATCCAGGGATTCTACATAGTCATCAAGACTTCAGTAATCTCGAAATTCCATGAAAAGTTCTCAGGTGCATTTTTGAAGAAAATTGACTCTACTAATAAGAGCTAAATGGTACATAGATATAGTGAATTTTTTACCTTTACCACATATTACAATTGACAGCCACTCAGAAGAAGCAGTTAAAAATCACCTTCCAGAATGTAGTATCAGGACTTACGACGGAAAAAAAAATGAAATTTGGTGCTGTGAGCACTGAGTTGAGAGAAAGAAACAGTATCAACACTACGTATAAATATTCAGTCATCTATATATGCTTCAAAAGGGGTGGTCCAGTATTGGATATCTATTCTTCGCTACTGAAATTCGTGAAGATTAAAGAATCCAAGATAAAAAAGAATGCCCCTCACTTGAAGATCACACCAGAATTGTTATCTAATCAGTTTCTATAACTCCAAAAACAAGATAAAACCCTCTACCAGATCATTAGCCAAACTACAAATGTTCCAAAAACATAATCCGGGAAATCATTTTATTTTCTTATTACATGTGCATATGCCTCAACAGAATAGGTGAAGATAGTCCCTTACGTAAAAGCCAATTAAAAGGTAACAATCTAACAGACATTTCGAGAAGGATTTGAATTTGGAGATTTTGCTCCCAGAAGAACAAATTAGGAATGCACTAAACCACATAATTGTCCTTTAACATGACATTCCAAAACGACAAAGTTCATTCATGCAGCAAATCTTGAAACAAAAACAATGGTTACCTCCAACAGCATTGATATCCACACTTCCAAGAAGCTGCTCCTTCCACCTTCTCAAACTTTCATCATCCTAAAATTCCAAAAACATGAAAACATAACCTAATATTAACACAAAAAAGGAGAAAAAAACATTTGGTAAGGCATAAAGATGCAGCCTTTACAGGGGAAGTTACTTCATTTGGCTGCTCGGTCAAAAATATTTACAGCCGCAAGCCAATACACATATAGTACAGACTTATTATAAATCCGTACGCTATTTATTTTTGTTAATTTCTCGTCTTTAAATGGGAAAGACAGAAAGATGCAATCATTACAACACTGACAACTACCCCTTTAGTCCCAAGTCCCCCAAGTTGGGATTGGTTATATGAAGCTTGTTCGTATGGTGATTACCTACTGTATTGTATTATGTCTGTAGTTTAAATTCATCATTAGGAAAGGACAAAAAATCTAATTTTGTGTAACGAACGATTTGGTGATTGTTTTTTAATCTCATTTTATCTTTACTTATTATTTAATAATACTATTTTATCCTTTATCTTACATTTTTATATTACCTCTACCCCGACACTACTTCTCTATTGATGTGTGACGTTGTATAACAACTTAAAACCATAATATTCATTATATAACAATACAATACGTAACACAATACGATACATCATGAAAACAATACGTAACAACCAGTAAGTTCATTCCATATCATTGTCATCCAAACTTTGTATACACTAAAACAATACAATACCATAAATACAACACAATAAGATACAATACAAAACAATACTCCCTCCGTCCCATTTTATGTGGCAATCCCAAAAAAATTTTGTCACCTTACTAGAATTAGAAACAATTACCTTTAAAATTCCTCTTTTACTCTTAATGAAATAATTTTCAACCACACAAATATCTATGGATGATTTTAGACCACAAGTTTTAAAAGTCTTCCTTCTTTTCTTTAACACCGTGCCAAGTCAAACAGTGCCACATAAATGGGACAGAGGGAGTACATAACAACTAGTAATCCCATTCCATATCATTCTCATCCAAACGTTATATACATTAAAACACTAAAATACCATTCAATACAACGCAATAAGATACATTACGAAACAATATATAACAACTAGCATGATCATTCCATATCGTCCTCAAAACGTAGTGTAGACTAAAACAATATAGCACCATACAATACAATAAGATACATTATGAAACAATATGTATCAACTAGCATGTTCATTCCATATCATTGTCCTCCAAATGTAGTACAGACTAAAGCAATATAGCACCATACAATACAATAAGATACATTATGAAACAATATGTAACAACTAGCATGCTCATTCGATATCATTGTCCTCCAAACGTAGTACACACTAAAACAATATAGCAACATACAATATAATACAATACAATAGAATAAAATACCATATGACATACTACATAAGAATCAGTAAGCTCATTCCACATCATTATCATCCAAACATTGTATATATTAAAATAATTCAGTTGCATACAACAACAACAAGCGTTCTGGGAGACCTTACCACTAACTCGATAGAGAGGTTGTTTCCGGATACAGTTACATACAATGCAACACAATAAATAAGCTCATTCCATATCATTGTCATACTAAAAATGCAATCTTTACGTATGCTTAAAAAAATAGAATTTCAAGGGAAAAAGAAGCACCTTATCCTTCTCAAATTGTTCTTTGAGAGTGCATTGTGGACCTAACTCAATCTTATTACTATTTTCATCTTCTTCCTCATCCTCAGTAGTGTAAAGGGAACTCTCACTCATTTGCCTGCTTACATTTTTCTCACCATGCTCATGCTCAATCTCAGAATCAGATTCAGCAATTGGAGTTGCAGTTCCTCCTTTACCCTCCTTATTAGAATCCATAGCTGCTGCTTATTCTTCTTCTTCTTTTTGGAATTTCAAACAAACCCCAACTGCCAAAATTCCAAAAAGGACAATTCTTGACAAGAAAAAGAACAAAAAGGGGCTAACCAAACTAGTCTTTTTCAATCAAAACATCAAGAAAAGCCCAAAACTCAAGAGACCCAAAAAAAGAATCTCTTTTTATTGAAAAATAAGAAAATGGGGTCATAGAAAAATGCTTAGGATGAGTGAAAATGAACAAAAAATGAATCCCAAGATAAGAAATACCCAAAAAGGATAATGCAAGTAAGAAGAAAAAGACAAGAAGAAACAAAACCAATAGATGAAAGACAAAGAGAGACAGAGGGAGAGAAAAATGGAGAAATAATTGGGGGTAATGTGGTGATCCGAAAATTGTTGAGGATTAAATTGAAGAAAATGAGAAATAATAAAAGGAGAGAAAAGATGGAGAAATGGAATGGTGGTGAGTTCATGAAGGTTTTTTTTTTCCATGGAAGAGGAAAAAAAAAAACAGTATATGATGAGATAGTTTAGGATTTGGTGGTTGATAAGAACCTCCCTTTGACTTCTTCATATTGAAGAATAAAATATGAATTGAAATAAGGAAAAATTATATGGATAACTAAATATATATTATTTTCTTTGTTTCATTTTTTTTATGTGGCACTATTTTTTTGTTTGTGTTAAAAGAATGTTACTTTACTATAATTGGAAAGAATTTACCTTTAAAATTTCTCTTTTACCCTTAATGAAATGATTCTCAACCACACAAATATCTAAGGATGATTTTAGATCACGAGTTTTGAAAGCCTTTTTTTTTCGTAAACACTGTGTCAAGTCAAAGGGTGCCACATAAAATGGAACAGAGGGAGTAGTTAGTTAGCTAACAGAGCCATAGTTTGAATTAGTTACAGCTCGCAGCAAATATCTAGCTGTAATTACAACTTGATATTTGTACAATTCACGTGATTAATACAAGTATTGCGTACGCGGTTATACAAAAATTGTATGTGAATCAAATTGTATAGCAAAATATACAAACACTGTGAATGAATTGTATAACAAAAGATACAAACGATATATAAAAACTGTAAATTGTATAGTGAATTATACAAATGTATATCAATGCTGCATAAATTATACAAATGTCACGATAAATATAATTACAAAATATAATTACTCAATCTATAGCTATGAATCATAACTAAGATAATTTTGAGTGAATAACAACAATATCATACCAAGTAAAATCACACAAATAGGATCTGAGGATATTTTTGAGTGAATATATGTAAAAATTCCTCTTGAAATAATATAATTTTAATTTATTTGTTTGATTTTTACTTATTTAACTCAGAATTTAAAAAACTAATTAAGATTTTTGAATCATATTATCTTAATCATGTCGGGTATAAGGTTACAATCTTAATTTATTTGTCTGATTTTGACCTATCTGACGAGAAGTTTAAGCATATGGTTTTAAACATATTATATAGAGAATCAGAAGCTTCGATTTGCTTTGTTTGGTTTTGACTTACTTCATATGAAGTTTTAAGAAATTAAATAAAATTTTTGGATCATATGGTCTTTAACATGTGACATAAAAAATCAGAATTAAAGAATTGCCAAAAAAGTAAAAAAAAAAACATTTTCTTTTGGAAAAATATACAAAAAAAAATGTAAGATAAATAATTTAAAACAGACAAAGTAGATAATAAACTTACAAGTTCGAGATATAATATAAAATGGATTACTCCCTCAACTTCAAATTAATTTATTTGATTTTGACTGGACATAGAGTTTAAGAGAAGAAGACTTGAATTGTTTGATTTTAAATTATACATTTGTAGAATGTACACAAATATCCTTTTAGTCTTGCAGTCTTAAATATGTTACGTGAAAAGTTGAAATTTAAAAGTTATTAAAAATAATATTTTTTTCTAAATGAACTAAAAAAGCAAGTGAGTGAGATAGACAAATAAAATAGAGAAAGTATCAATTTTTGTTCAATTGTCTCGATCTCAATTACTATTTTTTAAAACAACGTTCATATTTAAGTGTATCATTATTATAGGTTGTGTGTAACTTATCTATAAGTAAGTTATATTATATAATTGGTATATACAATTTGTGTAATTAAGGATACATGATTTTGAAAAGAGCTTGAAGATCTTTGAAATGGAGATAATTTAGGGGTTATTAATGGAATATGAATTGTCTTATACAAAATAAGAGTGGGACTTGCGAATACTTATAACCAATTTCAATAAACATTAGCTACAAATTGTAACATTAATAAATTATAGTTATGTTACTTAATTTATTAGTATATATTTGCTCACTTACGTAATTTATTCATATTTAAAGCTTGCTTAATCTAGAGGTAAGCATAAATATCAGAAAATCGAAAAATCTAATCAAATCGAATTAATTCATTTTTCGATGTCGGTTCTTCGGTGTTTCGGTTCGGTGTCGACTCTTTTTTTGGCAAATTTTGATCTTCGATTGGGTGTAAAAGTCCCGAAACCACAGTGCATCAAAAAATCAAAGTTTTGTTTAATAAATTTAAACTAATATTTTAAATTATGTTACTTATTACTTAATATATTTTTGAATTTTGAATTTTTGACCCAAAACATTTGATTTGTAGCCCAATGGCCCAACCCAAAATTTTTGGATTGTACACTATTTTTATTGCGCGATACACATTGTTTAGTGTTTATAGTGCACGATGCACTGTTTATAAAACTTGATTGAATAAAAATATTCTTTATGCAAATAAATAAAATTTTGCAATGATCATCTTTTGTAGCAAAATCATAATCTTGTGAGTTGTATTATTGTGTTCTTCATTAAATATTTAGTCTATAACCATATGGTCTATATTACATAAAATCGATAAGTCGTAAAGCGAAAAATTATTTTAAAAGCATCGAAATAAATTGAACTAAACCAATCTATTTTGGTTTGGAGAATGGCACACTAAAAAAATCAAATTGAACATCAAAAAATCAAATTGAACTTTAATAAAATCAAACTGAAGAATTGAACGTCTATCCCTAGCTTAATTGGATTAGGCGTAATTCGTTTTAGATACACGGTATCCAAGTGACATTTGTGTAATAATCAGCCCATATATCTTTGGCCCATTAAGGTTCATGAGTCCAAATTATCAGCCCATCAAGGTTCACAGCAGAAAAAATCAAAATTAGCTAAGCAAAGATCCGAAGAGAGAAATTCCAATCCCAAATTCGATCGATCGATCGAGAGAGATCTATCGAAGGCGAAAATGGCGGAAGATTTGGTATTGGATACAGCCATTAGAGACTGGGTATTGATTCCACTATCAGTGGTTATGGTTCTAATTGGAGTACTTCGTTACTTTGTTTCAAAGCTTATGAAGGGTTCTTCTCAAGTACCTGATCCTAAAATCGTGAAAGAAGGGTTCGTTTCTGCACTCTTTATAATGGGTTTTAAGGAATTTTAGTTTTTCTTTTTGTTTTGTTTTACTGAATTTGTTGAGTTTATTTTGGGGATTTTGATTTCAGGCAAGTGATAATTAGGGCAAGGAATTTGAGAGCTGGGGCTAATTATATTCCAGCTAAATCGTTTCGTGCAAGGAAAACTTATTACAGTAACGAGGTTTGTACAACTTTGTATTTAATGAAAATTTTCTAGTTTATTTGCTTGCTTGTTAGGTTTTTTAATGTTGATCTTTTGAAGATGGTTGTTTGGTATTGGTATTTCTATAAGCTTGATTGAGCTAGTATGTGAAATGAATAGAAATCAAGAATTCATCTCACAGGTTGACAAGTTTATTTTTGTGAGTGGATGATTTGTGGTTGAGGTAACAGGTTCAAGCCCCTCACCATGGTAACCGCAGCTTGATATTTAAGTGGAGAAGGCTAGAGGGGCAGCCTCATTGTCCACTGAGTTTAGGAGGCTGTGATTGGTCCAAACGGCGGGCTGCAGATGGATTTTTCGATTATTAAAAAAATGGATAAAGTATGAACAGATGGTGGTAACTATCAGAGAATATAATTAATGGGCGAAAAATTTTATACTTGAGAAAAGTAAGATGGATTGGAACTTTGATAACTTAGGGAAGATGAAGGGTAGTAGGAGAGAGATGCATAAATCTGAAAAGAGTGGTAAAGGAGGGTGCTGGTTAAAACTGGACCAAGATGGTTGGTGCAAGTATTCCAGTTCCCTTTTGGTTTCTGGGCTATGGAATCGAATATGAGAAGCTCTCAAGGTCTTTTTGTTATTACATGTGGTACAACATCCTCTTTTAAATGCATAGATATAATACTCAACGCTCCTTTCCTCTTCTGATTGTTTTAGTTTAACTCATATCTAAAACAAGACCAAATCTTGAGACTTGAATTATAGTGTTTTGGAGGAAAACAGATTGAAAACCTGTTATGAAGGACACCATTTTTACAAGTTTGAGGTGTTATTAGGATAAATGTGGGTTCTGCTTGATTTTTAAGGTAGTATGATATTTAACAACTGATGATTAGTTGATGAGATAGCTTCTATGTGAGGAGCATTAACACCATTCTGGGAAGACCACATTAGACTATTGAAGTATATACAATTATCTTTTTCGGGATGTACCCAAGGGTGTGGTCTAGTGGTCAATCAAGTGGTTGAGAGCCATGAGGTTTTAGGTTCAAATCCCAACAAAAGGTGATTCTTCCTATTTATTCTAGCCTTGGTGGATAGAGATACCTAGTAGCTATTGCCGGTGGGAGGTGGCAGGTATCGCTTTGAATAAGTTGAGGTGCACAAATTTTTGGGGAAAGAAGTATAGACAATAATTCGTTACAGCGGGAGCATCAAAAAAGGCCGGCTCTGCCAGTTTGGATATGACTCGGCCTTTTGTTGTTTGATAGAGTGGTTCAGGCTTCCTTTACTACACTTACCTCCTGGTGGCCTATTAGATAAGATGTAGAAGAGTTGTACAACAAGGTTAAATAGTTGAATTACTAATGAACACTAGTTAATTGCCACTAAGAATGATGATAAGGTGCTTTAAGTGAAGAATTAGGAAGCTATTAATAGTTGATTGGTGGAGTGAAGGTGAACTTGATACAGAAAAGTTCAACTAAAGTGACCACAAGCATGTCAATATTCAACACTGAAGTAGAAACATTGTTGCATGCATAAATTTTGAAAAAGTAGGTGGGAATGGTTTACATATGAGTAGAATATTTTTATTTATTTATGTGGACTTCTTTACTATAATCTATTCAAAGTTGTTACTGAAATACATATAGGTATTTACACCATCAATTTAAATTGTTGAAGCGACTAAAAGAAAGTCGTTGAGCATCACATATCAAAAAGAACATCAACATATATGCAATACGAACATATTGATAGATGCTTCTCATACTTCTCATTTCAAGGTATTTCAAGGGGTTGGTCGAATAATGGAACTGTAGATCCAACTTTTTCTTAAGCTGACTATGCTTAAAAATAATTTTGTTGGTGTCCCATTGAATGACATGAGCAATTGTGCTTTAAGAAGTTAATGAAAAATTAGGAACTGGCCCCAAAGTGTCTGAGTAATGTATACCATTTATGTCCTACTTGAATAACTAAATATGTCTCTGATTACATGGTACCAGCTGTAAGAACATGATGTTTAGTTTAAAGCCATTGATAAAAGGCCTTACGTTTCTTAGGAACTACTAGTTTACAAATATTACACATGACAATGCAGGAAAATGGCTTACTTCATGTTCCCAAGGGCCAAGCTCAGAATCCACAGGCGCAAATGTTCTCTGACCCAAACATGGCTATGGATATGATGAAGAAGAATTTGTCAATGATAATCCCTCAGGTATTATATTCACAATGTTCAATTGATTGTTGATGATATATAATAATTTGTGAATCTAACTACTTTCTTGCATATTCTCCATCTTGCCAGACTCTTACATTTGCATGGGTCAACTTCTTCTTCTCTGGGTTTGTAGCAGGTATTCCTTTTCCCAAGATTTGAATTCCTTTGTTTTCTTTGTCAATATTAAAATGTCGGCAGCATTCTTATCTTGTACGCGAAACTTTATTTTATGTTTTCCTTATATTAACTCGCATAAATTTGGGTGTCGCATTTTTCAGCGAAGATTCCTTTTCCATTAACTCAGAGGTTCAGGGCCATGTTGCAAAATGGCATTGATCTAAGCACAGTTGATGTCAGTTATGTCAGCAGTCGCTCATGGTAAACATTGGCATTTGTGATTTAATTTTAATCTTCTAAAGTACTAGTATTTAAAGCTACTTTCTGTAATAGGCAACTCCTTGTATCTTACACTTTTTTATGCAACTTCTCAGGTATTTTCTCAATCTGTTCGGATTAAGGGGTTTGTTCAGCCTCATTCTCGGAGAAGAAAATGGTCAGTAGTTTTTGTAGAAGTTTGTGTAATTTCTTTTTTCACAAGTAGATGTCAAGACATGCCCAATAATTTCTGTTTTAATGTTGAGAAGTTTTAATTCCAGAGAACCATTCACTTGGTTTTAGTTTCCCCAATTTAAACTGTTTATATTAATATTCGATGCAGCAACTGATGATACTCAACGCATGATGCAAATGAGCGGATTTGGTATGGACCCCAGCAAGGTAAAATTCTTTTAGGCTACATGCTTATAATCAAATTTCTCCGCTGATATGCTTGGTTCTTAAAGAGTTCCCTTTGGGACCAAGACATATTTTATTTCATAACAGCCCTTCGTTGTCCTTAGTTTTTTCCTGTTGCATTTTCTTTGACTAGTTTTCTTTTCATCAAGTAGTGATGGAAATAGTTGATCGTGGAAAAGGAAACGGGGCCTCCTTTTGGCTTGAACTCATTATATGGAGACATTGGACCGAACAAAATCTTTAATCTATCCTTGTATATCTAGTTTCACTGAGTAGCACCTTGGCTAATGGATGTTAGGCTGATAGCTATTTGAAACCAATGACGACTAAGCAGGACCAAGAAAAATAATTATTCGACACCTTATCTGTTCTGTGAACAAATTTCACTTCTACTATTCTATCTTGCTATGTGTTTATAGACGATGATTTTCTGCTGCAGACTCTGGGAGCAGAAAAGGACGGATTAGATATCATTCAGCATGAGTGGGTGCTGCCTAAATTTGAGCAGCGAGCTGAATCAGTGTTACGGAAACTTGTCAAATGAGGATCTTCTTTGCATTATCTCGTATTTGGACATGCAGCATTTTGCTTGCTGACCGAGCTTCTTCTCGATGCATATGGTCATCGTTGCTGAAGACGAGATACATTGTTCAAAAGCCAAGATGCTTGTCATAGTAACTTTTTTCTCTTGATCAAAATTAGTGAATTTGCTGCCACTTTTCATGTAATAGTTTTGAAATTTCTCAAACTCTATAATTTTGGATGCAAATTAGTAACTGTATACTTTGATGAATTAACCATTTTAGTTGTGATTCATGAAATTTTCCTACTAGAGACCACATTGAATTTATGCAAATGTTAAAATTTTGAACTTTAAATTGACTTGAAGAAAAACAATAGTAGAACTACTATTATTATTGTTGCTATGATGATTACAATTTTTTCGGAAACAACCACTCTATCTCTATGAGGTAGTGGTAAGGTTTGCGTATATTTATCCTCTTTAGACTCCATTTGTGAAATTCTATTGGATATGTTATTGTTGGTTGCTTAGATGTTGATATCCGTGCCTACTTCATCGTAGTTGTCATGATCATAGTTATATCCACTAGAATTAATAATGTTGTTTAGATCAATTTGTGTGCACCTTGATAGTTCTAACAAATACTTGCTTACTTCCTACTTGCATATAAACCGTCGAAAAAATACCTACTTCCTACTAATACAAATAATAAATAACTTTGTATGGATCAATTTGTGTGTACCTCGATTGTACTAACAAATAATTGATTAATTCCTACTAACATGTGTACCTCGAGTGTCCAACAAATATCTACTTCCTACTAATACAAATAACAGATAACTTTGTATGGATCAATTTGTGCGTACCTCAATTGTCCTAACACATACTTGCTTACTTCCTACTAATATATGTGTACCTTGACCATCCAACAAATATGTAGTTACTTCTTACCAATACAAATAACATATAACTTTGTGTATCAACACCTAGATAGACAGACAAAAATAAAAACTTAATATTTTTTAACCTGAAACCTCGATATTTTTCACTTGCTTCATTGACATACTATGGTTTATGATCTATTATTATAGAAACTTTAAAATGCTTTCTAAGGTGAGTTTATTTTACCCTATTTACCCAACTCTCTTTTTGATAACAATGCAAACGTCTTCGATCCCACACTTCTTAGTCACGATAACAATACCTACTTTATATAATTTATAGTCATTCAAATATTTATAATTTATTTTGAGTCGTAATTTTCTAAAAGTTTTTATCATAAATTCCAAAATATTAGCACTGATAATTAATTTAATAATAAAAATATTTTCATCATTGAATTCTTTCTCATTATGCACATATAGAAGGAGTCATAGCGAAACTTTTGCCCATCACGAAAATTTTCTATTTTATACCATTATCTTTCGTGAAAGTCTAAGTCATGTATATCCTTTTAACTAGAATAATGTCACGATAAGACGTAAGTCATCGATTTAAATCTGAATTTAATTTAAAGTAACAACAACAACAACAACAATATTTATACCCAGTGAAATTTCACAAGTGGGATATGAGGAGTGTAAAATGTACGCATTTCTTAATACTATCTCATAGAGATAGAGAGGCTATTTCTGGTAGACCATCGTCCCAAAAATATAAAAAATATAAAGTATTTTAATTTTTTTAAGATATAATTCTAAAATAGTAATTATGATTAGGTGGCAATGACAAATTCCAGCGTGGCAAAAAAAGTAAGTGGGACCCCAGGCCCACGAGATTTATACCTAAAAAAGAGAATCTAAACTTTTTAGTTGGGACCCACTTGACCTAAGCATCTTTAGAAAGGCGGTTTGTATGGGTCCCATTGAGTTTATTATGGACTTTATGATAAAACTTTATTTAATGAAAATAAGTGTTGCCACGTCAGATTGTTCATGTTGCTTTTATGGGATCCAAATAGGTTTGAATGAAGTTTTTGTAGCTATGCGCGGAATTCGGGAAAGAACGGAACGATCACGAGAGTTTTATGTTGTTTTCATAGCTTAAACATGTGAAGTTGTGATCGTCTAGTATATGTCAGTAATTTTATCAGTTACATCATAATTTTTTTTCAATTTCCAATGATTCAAGTATTCAACATATTTTGTTTTTTTCGTTTCTACAATTTAAAAAAATATATTTATTTTGAAATCAGAAACAATGTAGTAAAACTATTTTTAAAAACTTAAGATTTGATGTCATTTCAAAAAATAAAGACAATATAAGAGAAGCGAGATGGAAATAGTTTGAGCATGTGTAGTGAAAATGTCCTAGTTAGGAGTTAGGATTTTACGGAGGGGTAGGAGTACACTGAGAAAGTATTGGAGAGAGACGATTAGACAGGATAAGCGCAACTTCATACAACTGAGGAGATTAAATTTACATGCAAAGTCCGATTTTTAATTTTACAACAACAATTTTAAGTGATAATAACTGATTAGTTTTAAATTTGATATCTATACATATTTAATAATTTACTAACACACATATACTATTTAAATAAAATCTATTAAATTGGATCAAATTCACATGTGGACTACTAACTCCATCCGAACGTTAATGATCACAAATTGTGAGTGGGAGTCTAATAAGCGCCGGCCTAACCCCCCGTCTATTAATATCCATTTTCTCCAATGTGAATTTATAACATAGACGTGTACAATATGACATGATATGAACACCTCAACTTCTAATAAAAAATTTAATAATTCCTTTTAATTTTTTATGTATATTTTTATTCATTTGTTAATTAAATAGTTAAGTTAAATACATAAGTTATATTATTTTTGTATTTATATGCATTTTATGTGATATAATTTATGTGATTAGTTTAATTTTTTAGTTTTTAGAAGAAAAATATTAAAAATACCTCTTAATTTAACAGGAATTATTAGTTTTATTTCTGAACTATCGGCAGTGTTAAATTAAAACACATGTCTACTTGACTAACTGAAGTTAAATACACTCTTGATCTTGTAACAAGAGTGAAATACACCTTTGAATTTGTGCCAAGTTGAACTGTGTTTTTAACTAGTTCGGGGGTGGGGTGGGGGGAGCGCGTTTTAGTTAAGTTAGCTAAGTAGATGAGTTTTTTAATACTGTCAATATAGTTCAGAGATGAAACTGATAACTAACGCCAAATTTAAAAGTATTTTTAATAGCTTTCTCAATTTTTCGAAAAATGAAAACTCTCTATGTTTTTCTAGAAATTTTGAATAGGAAGTGTTGAATTGGAACGCTCTATCCAGAATGAATGCGTTAAGTTGAAACATGACTTAGTTCAAATAGTTAAATAAAATATTTCAATAAATTTAAGAAACTGATTATATGTTATTTATTTATTGTTAATTAGGTGGTAAGAGGGTGAATGATTGTTGCATGCCGTACACGAAGAGTTGGTATAATTAATTTTCATGGCTTTTCATGATGGTCAATATTTTGCATGATCCAATAATTCTTATAGAAAATTGCATCAACATATACAACTCTTTTGGTTTTTAAATTAATTTTATTTGTTTGTGTGTGTATACAGTGATGACTCATACTCGTAAATTTATAAGTTTTTAATTCTAGAATATACAAAATAATTAGTTTTGAGATAAATTATTTGTAGATACTAAGTGATTTAATTATTTGATCAAAATAATCGAATCTACGAATATGATAAGTTCTATAGGAACTGGACAATCCTATTTTGATCAAATACGTAGCGATAAATTCTTATGTTCCTTGCGTTATGTTTTTTTCAGACTGAATAACAAGTGTAGATTTTTTTCTGATGAGATTGATATTGATGATAGTTGGACATCCAATTACTTCGATTTGAATTAATTGGAGAATGCAATATCTGATAAATATTAAAAAGATAGACAATTAAATCTGTTCAATTCATAACTTCAATTGCTAAATACTAAATTGCACTAAAACTAAACGAAGATTGTAAATTCGAATTATCAAAAGAGAAAACGAACAATGCAGGGGAGCTCCTAGGATTAAAAAAACAGTTATAATTAATTAGAAGAACACGAAAGTGTGATAATCCCACAGTGACCTACATACTAGACAGCACAAAGCACAAAATAATTCATTCAAGAAAAAAGATATGATATTAATATGGTTTATTGTGATGAAATTGTTTCACGCTTAATAAAAAAATTTATATTTGAGCTATAGATATAAAAAAAATTACACTCCCAATAGAATCTGTCGCATATGATTCAAATTAGTCGGGACTCCAATATGAATTTCGAACATCGAATATCAAATAAAATTTTTTTAAAAATGATTAGTTGTTATAGCAAATGGCCTCCAACTCCATGTGTCTTTAATTTTTCTTTTCCAATAAATCATACAGCATGGGCTTACACATGTTCTCTAAATAAAGTTCAAAAGAAAAAAAAAGAGAGAGAGAATAAATTAGCGATAAATTGTAAAAGAAATTATTTAACAATGAGATATGTTTAATGATAGATTAACGATGGATTTATTGCTAATTTTTGTTTTCTTAGTAGCATACCTCAACTTGGTGAAAATTCAACGTGAATACATATCAAATTAAAATTAGATAAATAAATTAAAATGAAAGAAGCAATATACTTTTTATATGCATGTAAAGGGTAAAAACATTATCAACTAAACAACAATATTACCCCATTACCTCAAAGATTCCAACCCATTGTAGAGTAAGGAGGGGTTGAATGTACGCAATCTGACCCCTATGTTTAAAACATAGAGCGATTGTTTCCGGAAAAACATTATCAACTAGACATGCAAAATTTGTCCTAGCCTTTTATGTCAGTGATGTGAGATAAGTTGTATATCCTTCAAGATTCCTTTTTTTTTTCTAAACATAATTTTATATTAAATGGTACTTCTCTCGTTTCATTTTATATAGTAATTTTTTACTTAAGATAATATTTAAGAAAAAAAAAAGAAGACTTTTAAAATTTGTGATGTAAAATTATTTTAAAATATTTGTGTAGCTAAGAATCAGTTCATTAAAAGTAAAAAAGAAAATTTAAAGATAAATTATTTTAAATTAGAGTAAAGTAATATTTTTTTTGAAACAGACCAAAAAATAAATGTTGTCACGTAAAATTGGGGAGACAGTACATTTTGTTTCTCTATAAATAGCTTTCTCAATTGATCATTTCTCATCACCATTCTCACTATCAAAAACACTTTTTAGCCACCTTTTGCTCCCTTTTTTCATCTTTACATCTTATTAATTTCAAGTTTTTTTCTCCATTTTTCAAAAATGGCCACTGTTGAGGTACATTTTTCTCTAATCTTTTGTTATTATTGACAATTTATATGATCTTTTTAACTTGATAATCAATTAATGATCTACTTCAAGCATTGATAGAGATCCTTTTTTATGATTGAATTGAAGTAATTTTGATTTCATTCGAGCATTGAATCTCCTGTCTGGTCTCAATTCCATGCGAAATCATAATTTAAAATTTATGAGTTCTGAACTATATAAGTTGCTTGAGTTCACAAATATTTACACATACTCAGTAAATGAGTTTTAATACTGTATCTTTGTCCCTAATCTTAATATGTATTCATAGTTTTTTCACCGCGACTTGCATTTCATGTCGATGCTGGTCATCCTGCTTCTATTTTCATCTCTTTTTTGTTATAGGTTGAATTCACATCAGTAACAGCAGTAGGAACTACCCCAGCTGAAACCGAGGTGAAAATCACTCCGGATGCACCAAAAGTTGAGGAACCAGCCCCAGTTACTGAGGAAATGACACCATCTCAGATACCAGCAGCAGAAGAAACCGCTCCAGTTGAGGAGACAGCGGTCCCTACTGAGGAAGAGACCGCAGTCGAACCAGCACCAGAACCAGAACCAGAACCAGAAACTGTTTCAGTTGAAGAGAAATCAGCCCCTGCTGTTGAGGAAGCAGTAGCTGAAGAAAAACCACAGGACTCTCTTTCAACAGAGGAGGCAGTGGCTGCCGAAGCAGAAGTTGTTGGTAAGATAAAAAAAGTATCTCAATAAAATTAGTGATCAAAGATTTTCTTTTATCTATATGTATTATACACATAAAACTACAACAACGTATCAGTGAAATCCCAAAATGGGGTCTGGAAAAGATACAATATACGCAGATCTTATCATTACCTCATAAATAAATACTATATATTTATTTTTGATTTTTTTTTAACAGAAGCACCAGTAGCAGAAGATGATGAAAAAGTTGAAGTGAAGACTGAGGCAAAAGAAGAAGAAAAAGTTGTTGAGGAAATAGAGGCACCAGTTGAGAAGACTGAAGAGTGAATTGATTTTGACTCCTTTTGTATAAGGAGTGATGTAAAAGGATGATTGTAATGGTTGGTGAATAATTTGGGAGGAGGGTGATGTTTTCATATTTTAAGCTAAGGTTTTATATTTTTATTATTAAGTACTATTTAGTATGAAAACTAAAATGAGGGAATGTGTTGTTATAATGCATATATCCTTGAGTCTTGGTCTTTGTTTTTTGGGGGGATGGGGGGGTGTTGAGTCTTGTCTTTGAATAATAAAAAGATTAGTCTATCTTTTTTCCTACTGTGTTTTTTGTTTTTCCTCGTTTTGATGACGATGATATTTAGATTAACTTATTGTGTTTCGATTATTCTAACTGGTATCTATGCATTGATATAAGTTTTGGATATTTTCTTTATCGAGGATTCAATAAATAAGAAGATTTAGTACCCTTAAATGCTAGCTTATGCTTCTTTAAAATAAATTCAGATTCTTACGCCTCCAGAAAATAGTAATTCGATTCAAGACTTAATGATTTGAAGAATATTTATTTATTTATTTTGGTTAATACGACTTCTATTAATTGGTCAATAGAGTTGGCCCCTTCAGTTGGGGCAGATGTCTGGACATTAGAGTTTTGATGGGCCACACCCGGCCCAAGGGCAAAATATTTGTTACATAAGTAATTTTTACATAAGTTGTTCGAACAAAAATAGTTCCTATAATGTTTGCTTGGATGTGTGTGCGGGCACACATTGGTGGAACTTCCAAAAGTTGGGTACTTCCTGTGATGTCCTATTGCATGCCTTCCTTAGCTAGTACGTCCGCTACCTGATTTTGTTCCTTGAATACATGCATTATCTTTGGATCTTCCAATATCTGCATTAAGCACTTGCAATCAAGTATTATATTTACATACATTAAGGTTCATCTCAAAAAGCTCCTAACTTTTAATTTTGTCCTTACAATTAAATTATTTTTGACGTTAAGTCACGATTTTTTTACCTTTATATTTCAAATTGATTATCATGTACAAAATTGACGATGTGATAAAATAGTTGAGAGTTCTTTATACTTAACAAAAGATACATGTTTTAGTGCTAATCACTAGAGAACCTTTGGCAAAGATTGTTTTACTCTTCCAAGTTGATTTACCCAATGCAATTCAAATTAATCAAGCTCAATAGATTTAAAAAACGATTACACACGCCCCTCTTAAGATAAGAAGTTCGAACCATTTCTTATTACTTTAAAAACAGAGGAGAAAAAACCAACAAGGCCGTGCTTTTCCATTCTTAGAAGTTAGTGTTGGAAAGCCATATATGCAGCGAAAGCATATAAGGATCGTATTGCTTACATGAATAATAAATAACACATACGTTTATGCTAGAACACATATAATGATGCTAGATCACATAAACTTTAAATTTAATTTGATAAATATTTCTTTAAGCGTGACCATATGCCCTCAAGCAAATCCACGGTAATTCCTCTTCATCCAAAACCCCTTCTTTTCTAGATTAAGAAAACCTCTATTTATATAGGACCTTTCCAAATCCAAAAGAAGAAGGAAACCCACTTTTCTTGAAAAACAATAAACTAGTGTCCTCATTTTATTAGAAATACAATAAACTAGTGTCCTCATTTTATTAGAAATAAGATTCTGAGTTCTAGTTAAATATGGGCACGGTAAGGATCACAAAATTTATTTTTGAGCCTCCCTATTATGAAAATAACTCAAATAATTAATTTGAAATTATTGTTACCATAATAAATTACAAATCATTCCACTAAAGATTAGTAATTGCACTCCTCTATTTATAATTTGAAATTCCCCATTAAACACTGTTATGCCAAAAAATGACCGAGAAAAAAAAAATTGTTCGAAAATCGAGAATCGATCAATACCTAATTAATTTAAGCAAAATCAATCCTCGAAATTCGAAAGGACACAGAGTC
>JAOTQR010000086.1:21215024-21225103 GCA_025774065.1 Solanum ossicruentum | reverse complement strand
AAGCTTTTTGTTACGCTAAGTTGTGTGAAATGACCAAAATGGGTTTCCCGCGAGCTACATGCTTTTGTTTTTTTTTTTTTTAAAAAAATTTTAGGACTAATCCATAAATATCTTCTTTATTCTTCCCTTCTTACTTATCTATTTTTTATTTTTCACGTTTCTTCAAGAATAATATTAATTAAATTTTTAATATTCTTAAAAAAACGACATGTTCTTTCCCATTTTATATATTACTTTTTCCTTTTTAGTTTGTAAAAAAATTATTATCTTACTTTAATTAAAAATAATTTACCTTTAAAAATTTTCTTTTATCTTTACTAAAATAATTCTTAATCATACAAATATCTAAAAATAATTTTAGATCAGAAGTATTAAAAGATGTCAGATAAAAGTAACAAATATAAATATTTATATTAGATGACGTACGATCTTTGGTCTTGAGAATAATTTGGAAAATTTTAATTTTAAAAATTAGAAAAAAGTAATTATTTTTTTAATATGTTAAAAGTGACAAATAAAAATAAAATTTTTATTTATGAAAATAGCGAAAAAGTAAAAGTGAGTGAAAAGGGAATATATATTTAATGTGTTCAAACATGGCTACTATTTCAAATAAAATAAAATAAAAATATATAGTCAAATATAGCTCCATCTTTAATTCTAACTCTAAAAATTTCAGACAAAAAAGGAAAATATTTAAAATTATGGTCAAGCACCTATTAATATGGAGTATGTAATATTAATCGATATTTCTAAAGATAATTTGAATATAATGAATTTAGAAAAGACAATTTATTATGCTTAGAGAATAAAGATGTATATTTTAATTAATGAAATGTTAAAAATATTCAATTAATTGTCATAGTATCAAACTAAAAATTTATCAATAATTTGGGAATAAAAGCATAATTAATCCTTCTTTAAACATATGAATTAGATCGACAGTAATATATTTTGTATAGTCTTATAAACAGTGTCTCAAGAAAATATAGAATAATAGATTAAACAAATTTTAGATGAAAAAAACCCAGAAACTTATTTTTTTAAAATAGAAAAATTATTGTTCGTCAATTTTATTAATTTTTATTAAATAATATGTTCAAAATTGAGATTTACTTTTTATTATTAGTGAATAATCTTATTTAGTAATTTGTTCATTAAATTTCTGTATCAAGTTTTGTAAACTAATTTTGGATTTGCAATCTTGACCTAATTAATTCATGCAAATTGATTGAATTGAATATTCCTCTTTACAAATATTTGTTTTGTAAAATTATTTTTTCATGCTTAAAAAAATGTAGTAAAAATAAGTTAATTAATATGAGCGTGGTGAGATTGTTCAGAATCTCTCCATTTAAATAAATATCTGAATTTAAAATTTTGAGAATAGATAAATTTGTTGACATATCTGCTCATAAATAAATTTATGCAAATTCAAATTTAGTCAAGTTTAATAAAAATATCAAAAATCAAGTTTAAAAAAATATATTAAAACTTCTTTTCCCATTGTTGGACGTGTTCACATTAGGGGACATTTTAGAAATTTCCAGTGACATACAATAAGACAACACTATTACTTTTGAAAAAATGAATAGATAAATTTGTTGAAACATCCGTTCATAAATAAATCTACGCAAATTCAAATTTAGTCAAATTTCAATAAAAATATCGAAAATCAGGTAAATAAATAAATTAAAACCTCTTCTCCCATTGTTCGATTTGTTCACATTAAGGGCAATTTGGAACTTTCCACCAACACACAACATTATTACTTTTGAAAAAATAACAAAATAAAAAATTCACACTAATAATATGAACCAAATCAACAAAATAAAAATAAAAATAATGTGAAACATAGATTAGGTACATATCTTGTTATTTTGATAACATAATGTTGGTGTCAACTTGCATGAATTTAAAATAATTTGATGAGTCAATTAATATGGATTATGTAATATTTAATATATTCAAAGTTGGAATGAGTTATTTATTAAAAAAAATAAACTTTTATGTTCATATGTATAGTCAAATTTTGAATGTCTTCATTCAATCATATTTTTATGATTCGTCTTTGTAATGAAAATTAGAATTAAATAGACTTTTATTTTTAAATTTTTTTTATATATTTGAATAAATAGTATTGAGATATATTTATATTTTATATATAATATTACTATTGACATATATACATTCTCATCATTCACCTTTATGTAAGTTGAGTCCACACTTTTTGTTGAATTGTATTTCTTGTTTTTTTTACACACTCAAAGTCAACTCATAATCTGATTTGTTTTCTACTTATGGATTTTGAGACGGGGGTTTACAAGAAATAATCTCTCTATCTTTATGAGGTAGCGATAAGGTTTGCGTACATTTCACTTTCCCCAGACCCCACTTGTGGGATTCTACTGGGTATGTTATTGTTGTTGTTGTAAAGTCAACTCATAAGTTTATTTATATGAGGATATTTTTTGACTAGAAATACAAATAAATATTTCCAATTTGGCTATAGAGACATAGTTAGAATTTTAAGTAGGAATATGATAGATCTTTTTTATTAGTTAAATTTTGAATTCATCTCTATTTGAGTTGCAAAAGTTATTTAATAGTGTTTAAGATAAATATATACGTGGATCATGTGTTTGATACTGAATAATACTAAACGTGCATTCAAGTAAACGTTTAAACATTCTTTTTAACATGTTTGTTTAAAGAGCGACGGACTTTAAATCAATCATACGAGTATGTTATTTCAATATCTGTCAATTTAAATTTCAAACTTGAATAAATCAGCTACCTAGATCAGATTTTTGATAAAAAAACATTTACTTTCACTAAATAATTTAATAAAAGTACTTTTCTTTTACGTTAGTTAATTAACTTTTTATGCAAATTAGGTGATATCTTTATCGATTTAGTGTGGATATTCGATATAAATAAATTTTTATTATTGACCCCTTGTTTGGAATTTAGGCATGTGAGAGAAAGCAGTAACTCTACATGAAGAAGAAAGATTTTATTTATTTTATTTATTGTTTTTTGTGAAAAAGGAGTAGGAGAAATGGAGGTGGTAATTTAAATATAATAAGAATATTTTCCTTTCTAAAATATAATATTTTTCTAAAAGATTTGTTGTTCAATAGCAAGAGGAAAGTGGATGGCTAACTCATAACTATTTTTTTGGGTTTAATTTAACAATTAATAACAATAACATCAATAACATATTCAGTAGAACCCCACAAGTGGGGTATAGGGGTATAATGTATGCAGACCTTACCGCTATCTCGTAGAAGTAGAGAGACTGTTTTCTGTGAACCCCATCTCAAAATCCATGAGCAGAAAGAACTAAATATGACAGGAACAGAGGAAAAGGGAACAAAAAAGAAAATGCGACATAAGATAATATGAAAATATGATAAAATTCATATTTAATTAAAATTTGGTTTTTAGAGAAATTTAATTAAAAAACTAATATAAGGTTGAATGGAAAGGTTAGTTACTAGGCGTGTACAAAATAAAGCATATATATATGACTATAATAAGTCAAAAAGCAAATGGAAACATGCTTGTCCCATTTTATATATTGTGACACATAATTGATAATCCTTTAGTAAAGCATCAAGTGGTTGTTGGTATTATCTTTGTTCCTTCTTATTATTTTCTTTTAAATTTCTCATATGATGTTCGAAACTTGTATTAAAACCTTGATTAAATTTGAATTGCGCATTGTAAAGTCCATTCAAAATCAGTGCTCCTGACTAATGGGAGATCCAACTTGGTGAGTGTTAAAAAATATGGTACAATGACGAAGAAAACATTATTTGATCCATATATTTTGACTCTTTCAGAAATATAGAGCAAACAACGTCTTCAGTTTCAGCTTTCAACTAAATTAGGTGAACTAATGGAAATTGCAAGCAAATTTTCACACTATTTTAACCCTATATTTTCATATTTCTGCTTCTTACTAAAGTTGAACAGTCGATATTGTAAGTAAATAAAAAATTTTTATGTCTAAAGATTTAACTTAATAAGTTACCTCGAAGAAAAATTATGATGTGATGGTATGAAAAACTTTACTTAATCGATATATTTTTACTTTTTTTGAAGTATGGAATAAACTACGTCCAATACTTTTGTTTTTAACTAAAAGTGAACAGTAAATATTGTGAACAAATAGAAAATCTTCACACCAGAATTTTTTAATATGCATACAATCACAATCTTAGCTCCTCCAATTGCTTGGGCACTTACGATACATGGTGCTTCAAGGTCCAATTTATTTAGAGTGAATTTGAGAGTTGAACAACTAAGAATAAAAATTCAGACACATATGATTGAAATTTCAATAATTTTTGATATGCAGTTTAGTCACGTATAATCAAAACTTAAATATACATGAAAAAAATTACTTTATTTAGATTTCTTGTCGTTTAAACAAAATTGATGAAAAAAGTTTGCTGTTTTTGATATAAAAAACTTATTTGAAAAATATCTGAACCTTGAAATTCGAAGAACCAAAAACAAAATTGACAAAAACAATCTAGACATCTATGATTAAAATTTTAATCATTATTTTACATGTACTTTAGCCAAACGTTTTTCACCCCTCTTAGAAGCTCTCGATTCTTTTTTCTCTTTTGGTGACTATAACTCACAATCTTATGTTGAAAGTGAAGTGGAGTGTCTACTATTCAAACAACTTCCACGTGTCCCTCAGCTAATATTTTTATAAGTTAGACATAAAATTTTCAACTGTAGTCGTACATGAAAGTAGGCAGCTTGCGTGCACAACTTAAATGACGATCTCAAAAATGAATAGTTGTGCACACCTCGAAATCGGGTTATGTTCGAAAATACACTCATAAGAGATGATAACCATTTTTGTAAGATTTTTTTTATGGAGAGCAAAAGATTATGATTACGATATTTGATAGATATTCTATGTAATTTTCTGCTCGAAATTTGTGACGAGCCCAAACATGAAAATCACTTGGGCCAGCCCAAAATTCATATGGGCTTTCATCTAATATCCATTTTTACATAAATTAGAAGGCTGATAAAAATCTCAGCTATTAGCCATTTCTCAGATCTAGGGTTTTACACTTTCACCAGAGCTTCTCGAGCTTTTCTCCAATGGCGGCGAAGAAGACGCTCCGAAACCCAGAGCTAATCCGTGGCGTGGGAAAGTTCTCACGTTCCAAAATGTACCATAAGAAGGGTTTATGGGCAATTAAGAAGAAAAACGGCGGCAAATTACCCCTCCACGAGAAAAAACCCGCCGCCGCCGTTGCCGATGTAAAGCCCCCAAAATTCTATCCCGCGGATGACGTGAAGAAGCCGCTTGTTAACAAACACAAGCCGAAACCTACAAAGCTCAGAACAAGTATCACACCTGGAACAGTGTTGATTATCCTTGCTGGTAGGTTCAAGGGAAAGAGAGTTGTGTTTTTGAAGCAGCTTTCTTCTGGATTGCTTCTTGTTACTGGTCCTTTCAAGCTTAATGGAGTTCCACTGAGACGTGTGAATCAAGCTTATGTCATTGGTACCTCGACGAAGGTTGATGTTTCTGGAGTGAATGTGGAGAAGATTGATGATAAGTATTTTGCTAAGCAGGTTGAGAAGAAGCAGAAGAAGGGAGAAGGAGAGTTTTTTGAAGAGAAGGAGGTTTGTTTGTTCATTTTCTGCTCAAATTTGCTTGCTTATTACTATGAATTTCAGTATTTTCATTCACTGAGACTTCGTAATATACATTTACTAAACTAATAGTAGCTTATATGTTGTGTG
This sequence comes from Solanum ossicruentum, assembly GCA_025774065.1. Lineage (NCBI taxonomy): Eukaryota > Viridiplantae > Streptophyta > Magnoliopsida > Solanales > Solanaceae > Solanum > Solanum ossicruentum. Next base: position 21,219,316 of record JAOTQR010000086.1, on the reverse strand, counting down.
AATATTGCAATTATGAAATGCAATACGTATTGTATAGATATACATTTATTAGAATAATCGTAGTGAAATCGTTACCACTACCTTCCTCCCCGAGAGGAGAAGCTATTTCCGGTTTGCTCGAATGTAGCAAATCCAAGTACAAAGAAGAAGAAAACAATGTAGAAAATATACTATTATGGTGAACAATAAAATAGTGGGATAATCGAAACTTAGTAAACAATTGATCATGCGAGATATCAAAAGTTAGAGCTACAATAGTACAGCTAGCACAAAGCAAAAGCATTGCAGAAGAATAATTGTAGTGTATGTGTGTGGTTAACTTGCTTTGGGGAAGAATGTATTAGCAGCTTATATGCTGTAAGAATGCTGATTCTGAATATGCTGTACTTGTTTCCGAGTGGTTGGTATCGATATACATTTATTATAATAATGGTAGTTTGTGTGTGGGGTTAACTTACCTCGGGGAAGAATGTATTAGTAGCTTTTACATTTTGTGAGAATGTTGCAATTCTAAAGATGCAGTACTTATTAGCCAGTGTTTTAGTATATGAAGATGTTTATTTTTTCTGTTAACATTCTCGCCTGGAAGAGTAACAACAATATACCCAGTGAAATTCCAAAGTTGGGGTCTCGGGAGGGTAAAAATGTATGTAGACCTTACCACTACCTCATAGAGGTAGAGAGACCGTTTCATGGAAGAGTAACTAATGAAATGAGCACTGCATTTAGAAGCCTATTTGCTACTCAATTTAGACTAAAATGGAATTGTGTTGTTGTGCTCTTGGTTAGAGATGGTTTGTGGATTTACTTTCGGAAAGAAGTTCTAACTTAGTATAAATATATATTGGTGAGAACTGAAGCACTCTGTACTCCCTTGTAACAGCGAGTATGGACTTTGTTTAACATGCATTGTTGGAATTCTTCAGCTTTGTGTGATCTAATTTGATATGAGAGAAGACATTTGAGAATTGTTTGATTTAAAATGATTTACATTCATTTGTTGAATGCAGGAGAAGAATGTGCTTCCACAAGAAAAGAAAGACGAGCAGAAAGCTGTGGACGCTGCATTGCTCAAGGCCATCGAAGGTATCCCTGACTTGAAGGCGTATTTGTCTGCAAGGTTCTCATTGAAGTCAGGCATGAAACCACATGAGCTTGTGTTCTAAAGGAAGAACACCTACAGCGTTTCCGTTGAAACTGAGTTTTGTTAGTACTATTTTTCTGTTTTCTACAGTTTGAACTTGCGTTTGGAGGTCATATTGAGTATCCGTCGAGTATAAACATCTGTCATAGAATTTTCGATATGGGAGTTTTGTTAGTACTATTTGTTTAATTTCAAATCTGGGCTCAATGATATATTTTTCTGCCGTGTTCCAGATTTTCCTCTGAATTGAAGCTACCTGTTACCAAGATGAGTGGTTGGTCTATTGATAGCCCCATTTAACTGAGAATAAGAGTAGAGGATTTTGCAGTTTGAAAAAAAAATTCAGAGTCATCAACAGAAAAGAGAGGGGTTCGAACTCTTGGTACGATTGACTTGTACACCGGATTAACAACCCGCCGTTTTAGTATTTATTCTCTTAGTTCATTCAGAAGGATCTCATAATTTAATTGTTCATGACTGCTTATGTCTCTAGCATGATCGCTTAATGAAATTTGAAGGGAAGTAGGATAAATGGTCGAAGTATTTTGTAAGTTTCTAAAAATAGAAGATACAGATCAAGAAATTGAATTTTAATTATTTGTAAAAAATATATCAATTGATCGAATCCTTGATAAAAGGAAAGAGATGTTATATATGAGTCACTCATTTATTCTTTTGAATTATATATATAGTGGGACTAATTTGGAAAACAGTAGGAATGGGTTAATTGTTAAGTGAAGTATTTATAGGTCATCCAAGTGATGCAATGAAAATAATAGGTATAATGCATAAATTGTACTTTAAACTTGAGTCTAAATTAAATTTATCTTTTTTAAAAATAATTATTTCATTAAAGAATAATATTTTCAGGGGATATTGATATTTTAATTTTTAACTTTTAATTAATATTAATAGTTGATTTAATATTTGTCTAGGTGAAATATTCTATTCATGTGACAAGTTTTTTTTTTTCTAATAAAAGAGAGTGCATTACACACACCACTGATATGTGTTTATCAAACTAATAAGTAATAGTTATAGTATGTAACTTATACTCTCAATAGTCTAGATATGAAATTTAAAAGAAAAGGGGACAATTTATTTTTATTTTTATACTTACTTCTTAGTATTAATATATATCAATGTAGGATAATATTCAACTTTGATAAATGTTTTATTAAAAAAGGTCCTCTGTTTCTTTTCGAACCATATTTTCCTCATCTTCTTCCGTTAAACATGTTTTGGATGCTTAGTTAAATTCTTCATGCTATTAAATTAATTAGATTAAAATGGTGCTAGGTACACTTTATACAATTTAAGAATATTTAGTAATTGCGTTGGCTCATTATAATTGATCCATTAACCTGCATCGGGTTAGATACCAGAAAATATAATATATCATTAAGTAAATTATTCTATAAAATTCTTAAATTAAACATTTTAGATGTTATAAAAAAAATAACAAGTGTTAAATTAATTTTAAAAATAAAACCAAACCTACTAAAAAAACCACCTTTTTGATATGAGGAGACTGCATATGTATTTTATAAAACCAAAATGAATCAATTTTGTGGAAAGTTGATTTTGAAAAAAATGTGTGGAAAGAAGTTTTGTGAATTATCTCCAAATCAAACATGATTTGCTCAAACATTTTTTAACCCATTTTCAAGTCCAATAAATCCCAATTATTTTTTAAATTTTTTTGATATGATAATTTTTTCTTTATTGTCTAAAAAACGTTATTTTTTTTATAATAACCATTAATCTATTATTCCTAAATTTATTTAGATAATCAATCAAATACTTGTTCACATCATCAACACATTCACACTCTTGTATTTGTTCCACATCATCAAAACATTCACACACTGTTGTGCTAATTGAATAAATATTTTTTTTTAAAATTTTGGATATTGCTAGAATCATGAATTTTGCATGGTCAAAAAGTAAATAAACATTTTCAAAATAATCCAATGATAGTGGATACAATTGTTAAGAATGAGAAATTAGCAAATCAATTGGACATGAATATTTGTTTAATTCCATTTTTGTAAATGAACATTTTATAAGTTCAAAGCTAAAAAGTGAAAGCAAAATGGTGTAGACTAAATCCAAACTAAACTTAAAAGATACTTTCAATTAATTAAGTTTATTTGAATTGCAATTTCTCAAATTTAAAATTCGAATATTTAAATTAGATTAACTATCGGCATATCGTATACGTTCGTTTTGAGGTAAAGTATTTCCATAGAGATTGAAAAACTAACATTTTTTTACGTCTTTAAATGTGTTGTTTATACTATTGACAGAGGTCAAATACATACACAATCTCTTTAATTTGTCCACACTTTCATTTTGACACTTTAGTTCAATTTTGTTTCGTTTAAACCCTTCAATTCTATTTTTCATGTACCATTTAAATACAAAAAACTTTGTTCATTAGAAATAATCAATGCGTGTTAGACAAACATCAATTAAATGGAAAAGAGTCATATTTTCCATGTACTCATAGAAAAGGGAGAGTATCATATATGAAAACCTAATTTTTTTTTTCTAGGTTTGGATAATCCTATTTCTTTATACCTTTTTTTTATCCAAATCTGTAATTGAAATTATGTATTCTTCTTATACGAAAATAATTCAAATAATTAATTTGAAAATATTACCATAATAAATTACAAATCATTCCACTAAAAATTCATAATTGCACTTTTCCATTTCAATTTTGAAATTTTCTATTAAATACTTATGTAATTTTCTATGTTAAGATTACAGATCAATAGATTAAATTACTGGTGACTTTAATTTAAAGATTAATTTCCTTTAGATCATTGCTTAATTTATTTCATATATTGGATTCATAAATCTACTTGCAAAATTTGACACAATAAAAACTTATAAGCTTTTCAAAAAGGCATATCATCAATCTACATCGAGACATGTTTCCCATAGTTAACTTATTATTTCACCAATATGTATTATTATAATTCAATTTATCAGACTTTGATCCATATCAGAATCTTATCTTTTAATAAATCAAAATAATAATTAATATATACAAATCATAATAGTTGTTGACACCCAATTTTGTCCGGGTTTTTCATAAAAAATATGTTAAAATTATTCACGGGCTTTATTTTTATTTTTA
>JAOTQR010000086.1:21201725-21211822 GCA_025774065.1 Solanum ossicruentum | reverse complement strand
TGTCGGTTCCAAAAAATTGGAACCGTGGACCGGACCGATTCCCTCGGAAACCGTCGGTTCTTGGGCGGTCCGGTCCGATTTTGGACGGTCCGGGTGGTTCCCAAACCCGTTGCACACCCCTACTCACACACTTTAAAAGATGAGTAATCTCACCAATCTGTATAATTCCTTAAATAACACAAGAAGTAAGAAAACAGTGAATTTGAGGGAGATAGATCGAAAAATATTGAGAAAAAATGATCAGATAGTTTTAGATTTTAGACCATTGTTTTAACTGTTGACATGTAAGTAATCCATTGTTTTTTAGGTGTCTTTAGACTTTGTTTTAAAACAATTAACAAAAGTAAAAAAAAATAAGTTTCACTACTAATGACATTTTCACATTGATTGTATTTTTTCATCTTACAACGCCTTTCATCTTCATTTTTATCTGTCTCCTTCGAATAAACCTCAACTCCCACATCCAATGATATTTAATATTTGTATAAATTATATACTACAAACAACAACAACAACCATATACTCAGTGGAATTCACAAGTAAGGTCTGTGGAGGTAAAAACTTTACCATTACCTCATATAGATAAAGAGACTGTTTTCAGAAAATCCTCATATCAAGAATCACGCAAGAAAATGGAAGAAGTACTAATAATGAAAAAATAAATGATAGTATATAAATACGGAAAAAATAATGAAAAAGTAACAAATATAAGACGGATAATGGTAACACAAGATAAACTCGACTATTTCTACTCACCTACTATATCAAAAGCCTAAACATCAATCTATCCTTACTAGTCTATTAGCCTGCTATCCTAATATGCGAACTTCATTCCTTTTTGTCTAAGATTATATACTCGATGAAACATTATATAATAATATTTTAAAATCTTTTTAAAATATACATTAATATAACATACGAAAAAAATCCAAAGTCTTCATGCATTAATTGATGAAAAATATTTTCCTACCAAACACACCCATAATCACAATTCGCAATTTTCTTTTCAATTTCCAATATATAACCAACTTATTACAAGTCCAAATATTCCCCTAGTATTTTCTCAATTTTCTCTCACCCACAAATTTTTACCTGCCACTTGTTCACATTTTCCTCACTCTATAAGTACTCCTGGGCTTCCTCTTCCCTCCATCTCTCACTCTTCTCTTTTCAGCTTTCTCTTCCGATTTCACGCAATTTTAACCTTCCGTTTCAGTTCAAATCAGCAATGTCTCCAGCACCTGCTCTCAGTCCTGCTGATGCCGAGAAGCTATCGAATGTCAAATCTGCTCTTTCCAGCCTCAATCAAATCAGGCAATTTTTTTTTAAAATTTTTTTCTTAGTTTGTAGTTTTGCTTAGATTTACTAGCTAAGCTTCTCGATTTGTGGCGGTTACATTGTCACACGATGGAAGCGTTGCGTTTTTTCTATTTTTTCTCAATTTCTCGATGTTTTGTTCATTTTTTGATCCGGAACTGAATTTTTTTGCACTGATAATGAGAAATCTGGATTTATTATGTGTGTGTGCATACACGTAGTTTTGCTTAGATTTACTTGCTCAGTTTCTCGATTTGTGGTGGTTTCACTGTTACATGTTAGCAGCATTGCGGTTTTACTATTTTTTTCTTAATTTCTCCATGTTTCGTTCATTTTTTGATCTGGAGCTGAATTTTTTGCAGTGATAATGAGAAATCTGGATTTATTATGTGTGTGTGTGAAGATATGTAGTTTTTATTAGATTTATTTGCTCTGCATGCTAGGATCAATTTTGATGTCGCTTAGTTTACTGTATTTTCTGGCGGTTTGGTTACTACACGGTAGCATCGCCGATTTGCATTTTTTTATTTTTCTCTATTTCTGGTTCATTGATTGATCCAGAGGTGGATTTTTTTTTTTGGTGTGAACTTTTTTTTCTTTTGCAGTGATGTTGAGAAATACGGATTTATTATGTGTGTGTGTGAATATGCGTAGTTTTGCTTGATTTACTTGCTGCATGTTGTTATCATTTTCGATGTATCACAGTTTTCTCTATTTCTGGCGGTTTCATTCCTACATGATAGCCGCATTCTGTTTTTTTTCTATATTTTCTCAATTTCTCAATGTTTTATTTATTTTTCTGGATCCATTACTCATTTATGGTTTTGCTAGATTTTGCTTTCTGCATGATAATTCATTTGCTTTTGAATTGTTCGTTCTGATCAGAACGTGATTTCTTTTTCTTTTGTTGCAGTGATAATGAGAAATCTGGATTTCTTAACCTTGTCACTCGTTATCTAAGGTACAAGTCGAGTAAATTCTCTGATTACTGATTAATGTAGTGCTAATCATTTTAATGTGCCGAACTTTAGAATGTGGTTAATCTAATGTTCAATTTCTTAATTGGATTTGCGATAATGTTAGGTGATTTAAGGTAATAATGTATTAGTGTCTATCGATTTTGATTATCTCGGATATCATTTAAGTTTTTGGAGGATAAGGCTAGTTTTCAGCTTGCAAAACTCAAACAAGAGCAGATCAACTCATTATCTATTGTGGCATTTGAATTGTAGTGGTGAGGCGCAACATGTCGAGTGGAGTAAGATCCAGACACCAACTGATGACGTGGTGGTGCCTTACGACAAGTTAGCACCTCTTTCTGAAGGTATTATAATTTGCTAAATCGCTCTTCTTGTATTAATTGGCTACTGTATTGAGGAGTGTGAACTAGTGGTGGATGTATATATAAATTGGTATTATTTGTTTGTGCGTGTGCGTGTGCACGTGCGCAGACATTTTTTATATATCATATTTATAATTGCATACCTGGTCAGGACCTAAGTAATTATTCTAGATGAATCCTCAGTGAGGAGCTAGATCTGTTCTTAAGAAAATCATATCCAATTGGAACTATTTATGAAGAGGCTTCACTATCTTGATCATTGCAGATCCTGCAGAAACGAAGAAACTCTTAGACAAACTTGTTGTCCTGAAGCTCAATGGAGGCTTGGGAACAACAATGGGGTGCACCGGTCCAAAGTATGTATGTTTTTCCCCCAAATATAGCTGTTATTTTATCTAAAACATCATGTCTAACGAGGTTATGCTATACATATGTGCTTATACTTTTGTTCTCTTGAGTGAACTTAGAGCCTGTTTGGATGAGATTATTGCTTGTAACTTATAAGCCAAAAGCTATAAGCTAGGAATCCTAGCTTATAACTTTTGACTTATTTTGGTCATCTTGGCTTAAAAACAAGTGCTTATAAGCACGTTTTTAATGTATCCACACACTCAAAAAATGCTTAAAAGCTATTTTGACATAAAATCACTAAAAATAAGCCAATCCAAACAGGCTCTTAAACTCATGTTTGTCAACACATATTGTTCCAAGTTTCTTTGCGTACGATCACATGTCAATGGAGAGTAAATACTGCTGGTGGATCCAGAGCAGTATTCTCAATCTTCTGCCTTTTTCTTAGCAACATTATTTTATTGATTCATCAGTAAGATTCCAAGAAACTTTCTGAATGTTATTCTGAATCTTGTCAGAACTATTTTATTTTACCTTCACATGATACCCTTCTCAATTTTTTTCTTGTACACGCCCTCAGTGAAGGCTATAAAGTGATAAAACTTGGTTGGTGGTTTCTCTTTCTGCTGTGTGTTTATAGTTTTCTAATGCTTTGAGTCATCAAAAACGAATAGCAAGTACTTATTTGGTTGATTTGATGGCGTTTGCTACGGCAGCTTATATCATTTGGATGTGAAACAGTTCAAATACTGCCTGCAACTAAATGGGACTTGGCAGAATTATAAAACTGAAAGATCAAATACTGAACCACTTTTCTGCATGTGACACCTTTTCAAGAACACAAATAGGAGAAATAAAAAAAGGGCATCCCAGTGCATAAAGCAAACGTTCCATGTTAGCAGGTTCCGGAGAAGGGCTACCTCCCAAGGGGTGTGATGTAGATAGGAGAATATGCTGGTTAATTATAAGTAGATCAGAGTTTACATTTGTTGTCAGCTGAGGTGCAACCTCCTTACCTTTTACCTCTGTGGTGTATATGCTGATGCTTGGAATCTTGAGAAGTTTGTTTAGAAATGTTAAAAATCTCCTTTCTCATTGTATAATGGAAGTTTTAGCTGGGTTATTTATCGATCTTTATGTCTTCTCAGAGTCTGAAGTTTGTTTTTTCTTCCATGCAGATCAGTTATTGAAGTTCGTAATGGTTTGACATTCCTTGACTTGATTGTCAAACAAATTGAGGTATCTATGACTTTATGGATCAATTTAGTTCACCATGATGTTTTTTATATGTTCACCAACAAAAGGATGCTGTCTGTAGGCTCTTAATAACAAGTATGGATGCAGTGTTCCCCTACTTTTGATGAATTCATTCAACACCCATGATGATACAGCAAAGGTGAAATAATATCATTGTGATGCATAGAAATCCATGATTGTTCTCCAGTGTTGGATTTGATTCACTTGCTGATTTTGCCTTTGCATTCTCAATGAAGATTGTAGAAAAATATTCAAGCTCAAATGTTGAGATTCACACATTCAATCAGGTTAGTCGGGTTTAGCATCAATTATATTAAGTGTTGGCTAGCTTGCTTTTTCACTCAAAATTTTATAGGTGTATTTATTCTTTGATCTTTAAATTTTGTAGAGTCAGTATCCTCGCATGGTTATTGAAGACTTTGTTCCACTTCCTTGCAAAGGCAATGCTGGCAAAGATGGATGGTAATTAAGCTGTTAAATATGTGGACTTTGTGATTACGATTAAACAATGGAATCAACTCACCATTTGAAACATTTACAGAGAAATTCTTTTGGATGTTGTACTGAACTAAAATGACAGAATCTGCATCTTAATGATCATCTTTTAAGTGATGATAGAGTTAATCTAACTGCTCATTCTTAAGTAATAACTTTTCACACTCTTTTCTTGTTACTTTAGTTAAACCTGTAAGGGGTCGTTTGGTAAGAGTATAATTAGAAGAATAATGCAGGCATTAACTTTGTGTATTACTATACCATGTTTTGTACACTTTTTCAACCTATATATATCTAATGCCCCGACTAACGCAAGTATTAGCTATACACTCTATTTTGGTTTAAGGAATGTATAACGAATTCATGGAAATCCAGGGTATTAGTAACGCAAGGTGTTTTAATGCATGCATTAGCATGGTTTGTATTTGTGGAGGGTATTTTTGCAAATATCTTACTCTTATATACCCTACCGAACAACACCTAATTTGATGATGAAGTTTTCCTCTCTTTAAGTTTGATATGCTTGTTCTTGTTGTTATCAGAAAAAAAAAACTGTACTCTTTTTCTTGTAGTATACTACTACTATGTTTGCTGCTGCAAGAATGAGAGGCAAATTCTGATTTCTTTTGATATTCTTACTTATTTTGTCAAATGGGGGTAGGGGAATGGGATTACAATGTGCGGAATTGAACCCTCACCAAGTAGGTGGGAATTCAGGTAGCCAACCGACTAGCCAACCGACTGAGCTACTAAAATTCCCCAGCAAATGCTGATTCATTGGGCTTTTCCCTGACACAAATCATTCTTCATAAAGCAATCCATTTCAAACATAGGCTGACATTATCAAATTCTTAGTTCCTCATTCTGCATCTCAACTGGAGCAGATTGTGCATGGGTTCTGATTGTCTAGTTCTGTTCTTGTACTCCTTTTCTATTTTGTTGGTTTCGTTTCAGCATTTAGCTAACACAGTGTTCACATGTACAGGAACCCCCCTGGTCATGGTGACGTTTTTCCTTCTTTGATGAATAGTGGCAAGCTTGATACACTTTTATCAAAGGTTCTACTCTTCATGTTCCCACTTTTCTCTGATTACGCCTTGCAATGGACTGTTCTTTTATTTATGTACTATTTGTATAACAACAACAACAACAACATGCCCAGTGATATCCCACAAGTGGGGTCTGGGGAGGGTAAATTGTACGCAGACCTTACTGCTACCTCATAGAAGTAGAGAGGCTGTTTCCTAAAACCCTCAACTCAAAGCCCACTATTTGTATAACAATGGCTAATTTTCTTTTTCAATCTTTTACAGGGAAAGGAATATGTCTTTGTTGCCAATTCAGATAATTTGGGTGCTGTGGTTGATTTGAGTATCCTTGCTATGATTCTCGGATGTGTACGAAACGCTTAGTTCATTTATTAACATCTCAATCATAAGATACTTCCAATTGTGATAAGTTTTACTCATCACTGCCAAGTGCAATTTAGTTTCCTTAATTCAACATTACAGAAATCCTAAATCATTTAATCCAGAACAATAATGAGTACTGCATGGAGGTAATGACTGTAATGCCTTTTGAGGCTGTGTGTTTGGTAGGTAAAAATTGTTTCTAGTTACTGTAGTATTAAATCTTGACAAATTTTTCAGGTGACACCCAAAACATTAGCTGATGTTAAAGGTGGCACCCTAATCTCATACGACGGAAAAGTACAGGTATTGTCCACCGCACGGTTTAACTTTTTCCACAAGGCTCATAAGTAGTTTCTGGCCTAGCCATATGTGCCTTTCCCATGAAAAGTTGTAGGATGCTGATGTTATTTGCTACAACGTCATTGTGTCTGCGCTTCATCATCTAAAGATGTAAATATTTCAAAACAATGGTAGGACCACCACCTGTATAGTTTCTCCTTCACTAGAACAACTAAGTACTAGTTTTATAGGGGTTAAGGGTGACATCAATTAATCAAATCTCCAGTTATGAGGATTTCGATTATATGTCCTAACCCTTCCCATCCCTCTGGCCCACACCACATGGGGGTCCAAGAAAAGGTGGTGTACTTTCTTTGCAGTACTTCTAATTACCACAGTTCTTGCTATTATGCTTGCTGTTAAACACCTTTTGCAAACCTATGGTGGATGTCCAAATTCAGGTGTGCTCTCACTCTTTCTGGTTTTCTTTTTTCTGAGAGATTAGGGTAATTGTTTTGCTGCATTTAAGCTATCAATTTTATGAGCTACTATCACACAACTTGCTTATTAAGCTTCTGTTTTGTGTGGTGGTGCAGCTTTTGGAAATTGCTCAAGTTCCTGATCAACATGTGAGCTTATGCCTCTTCTATTTCTTCTATAGCTATTATACTATTTATTGATGTTGCAGATGTTAAATTGCAGCTGGAATTAGGAGATAGAGATCAAAAACAATAAATCAAAGAAGTTAAATAACATTGCAAATGCGTCGATATAAATATGACTGATTCTGTGTCACTATATTGTCAATTTTTTCAAGTTGTACTGTGAAAAACAACTCAATCAATAACCGACATGTTTATCCAATTCTGAAGAAATTACCTCATTTTTATTTCACTCACCATTCTGTTTTGTTGCTCTACATGGAACTGTTATGAATACACATGAAGATTGCCAGGGGGTTTCAAATATACTTCTCACTCGAGTTATCTAATTGGATAAACTCATATGGCTGAGTAACTGTACTAACTATAAATCTGCTAGTTCTTTCCAAACTAGTTTCCTCGGCAATTCCTTTCTATCAAGATGTTTCTTTCAAATGAAATAGCTTATTCTGTTGCATTATTTCGTACGTAAATGTTAAAAGTTGTGAACCACTCAGTGTTCCTCCTAGATTAGTATTTGCTGCTATTATTCAACCAAGATTAGTTTGAGTTGACATTTTTCTTGTAGTCGTATCCAATTCTGGTTTCCTTTTAAATTTACTGTATATGTGATTCTTTCCATTCCATCCTGAAGGTGGCACATCTGATGTATACAGAACTTGTTTGATACAGGTGAATGAATTTAAGTCAATAGAGAAGTTCAAGATTTTTAACACCAACAACTTGTAAGTTGAGACAACTTTTGAATCCACTCTAAGCTTTCTTACGTTCTTTTCCTTTGAAACGTGCACTGATTGAATCCTTGTCTATACAAACAGGTGGGTGAATCTTAAAGCTATTAAAAGACTTGTAGAAGCAGATGCACTCAAGATGGAGATAATTCCAAACCCCAAGGTAGCACTTTCTGCTAGTTGAGGCTGAAGTTGAATGTTTCAGTACTTCATATAAGATCATGATGTGGCTAATTTGATTTGCAGGAAGTAGACGGTATTAAAGTTCTTCAACTTGAAACTGCTGCTGGTGCTGCAATTAGGGTATCTTAAACCTAAACCTTATGCCTTTTAATCACTAATGGCATTCCTTTTAATATTTTCGTCAAACTGACTCCTCTTTCTGATGAAGTTTGGCTAAGAATTACCTTTTTATCTTTTCTTTTGTTTACCAGTTCTTTGATCGGGCTATTGGAGCTAATGTTCCTCGATCTCGTTTTCTTCCTGTGAAAGCATCTTCAGATCTGCTTCTTGTCCAGGTTAATTTCTGTGTTTGTCATGATTACTGATAAAATTCGTCCCCTTTTAATCAATGTTTTTAGTATGTTAACTCACCTGGGTAAATTTTACAGTCTGATCTTTACACCCTGACTGCTGACGGCTATGTCATCCGCAATCCAGCCAGGGCTAATCCTTCTAACCCTTCTATTGAATTGGGGCCTGAATTCAAGAAGGTTGAGATTACTTCCTGAAATTCGATTTAACATGGTAGATTGGTCGGTCTTTCGTTGAATGCAGCTAATTAGTCTACTAACCTTTTCAGGTTGCCAGCTTCTTAAGTCGTTTTAAGTCGATTCCCAGCATTATTGAGCTAGATAGCTTGAAGGTCACTGGTGATGTATATTTTGGAGCTGGCATTACTCTGAAGGTAATTAACAGAGTTTGTCTTCAACTCCCTTGAACTCACGTGTTCACCAGTGGAGTTGGTCTCTTACACGATGTTCTGATCCATTAGTTCATAGTATTTTCATTTGATTTAATATAGTGTCTACCCTTTTTTGTTTTCATACCTTTTAGGGGAAAGTGACTATCAATGCTAAATCAGGCACGAAGTTAGAAATTCCAGATGGAGCTGTGATTGCAGATAAGGTAATTCCATGGATCTATGCGTGCAAGCTATTCGATTTAGTTGATATTGCTTTTTATCAAAAACCTATTTGGTCATACATTGTGTCAATTTTTCACTCCAAACTTGAAAGAGTTTTTAAAAGATTAGTTTTCCAAGTTCAAAGGAAAAATTCCCATCCCTTCTGGCCGGTGTTTGTAAATCATAGCCACGTCCTCTAATCCTCTTAGCTAAATGCCACTACCACACCTCCACCGGATCCATCCCCGGGGTTATCCTTGAAAAAAGGAACCTTTGCCTCCCCCCAGGGTTAAGAAGATGTATATGTCCAAACACAACTTCAACAACCAAATACCCTTTTCTTCTTAACTGCAATTACTACTTTTTTCAATATCACGTAATTCGTGTCCAAACGCCTACTAAAGTTTGTTACATTGGTTTCCAGGATGTCAATGGTCCTGAGGACATATAGGAAAGTTGAGTTACTGGTGTTAAACAATATAGGATGTTCCAAAGAAGCAAGGAGTAGTATTTGTTGCAGTTTATAGAGAATGTGTCACATTAAAGAAAATAAATGAACAATTTTTGTTTTTTTTTTAACTATGGGAGTCATTGTAAGAGTTCAAATGCCTACAGCCCCAAATTTTGTATCCATTTTCATTCTTCTATAGTTTGTTTTGTTCTTCATAGGAAATCAATGCATAGAAACCATACTCGATGAACTAATATCATTTTAAAAGAAGTTTAGTCTCTCTTAATTCTAGTTATAAGCAATTCAACGTCCATTTCGTGCACGAAGTTACATGATGTTCGCTACTACTGATTAGGGTGTCGCCTGATAAACAAAAAAGTCAAAATATATTCTCTTGATATAACCCGTGAAATTATTCCTCTTCTGAAAGGCGAAAAATTGAGAGGACGCACTTAGACCCAATAGCGGACAAGACGAAGCACCCTAAGATACAAGATTCTCTACCATAGAATTCAGACTTCTGGATAAACACGACTGCTTCTATGAAGAACGCTGCACAAAGGAGGCTCGAGGACTTGTTAAGGCAGGGGACGAGGGCCGATAAAGGTGGAAACCGAAGGCGTTTGTTGGCCCCCTTGAGCCGGAGGTGCTTGTGTGTGTGTGTCGGGGGGGTG
>JAOTQR010000086.1:21187186-21199742 GCA_025774065.1 Solanum ossicruentum | reverse complement strand
TTATATAAGTTATTTAGCAATAATAATAACATAATCTCACAAGTGAGCTGTGAAGAAGGTAAAATATACGCAAACCTTATCACTACCTCATAGAGATAGAGATGTTATTTTCAGAAGATCCTCATCTCAAAAATATCAAGATCAAAAAATAGAAGATACTAGACATGAAAGAAAAAAATTGACTAAAGTAAAAAGTTAATATATAATAAGTCTAAATTGTTGAAAAAGGAAATGAAAATAAGTAATACTTCATAATAATGTATAGTTGATATAAAAAAGTAAATTATTTTTTTTAAAAACTTTTTTCAACGTTAAATCATTGGTTGGATCAATTGGTTCTTGTACATAATTAATTAATGACATGTTTCCACATTATGCAAGTCTATATGTTGAATTGTTCAAGCTACTATTGGTAGAAACAAGATTAGAAAAATACGTAATAATACTATATCTAGGTATTTCTTGGAAAGCACAATGAAGGACGTTACGGAATAGTAAAGCATTTGGCTTAGTTGTCGATAAAGTCAAATAAAAATTAATCCCTCCGTCTCAAAATAATTGAATTTTTGAGATTTTTTTCAATATTCAAAATAGTTGAATTGTTCAAAGTTCAAGAAGAATGTTTGAAGTTTTTTCCATATTTGCCCTTTTATTTGTTGAAGTTTTATATTTTCTAGGAGATAAATTACACTATATATTTATGATTTCATAAAGGGCAATAGTGAAAAGTATGGTGTAAAATTTTTCTTTGAAAGTTTTTCTTAATATATGTGCATTATCTTATAAATTCAATTAATATGGGACAGAGGGAGTATAAAAGATTAGAAAAAATAAGGTGAGGTTTTTTGTAATTATTTATCTAAGTCTTAACGTTTATTATTAATAGAAGGCACCAAGTAGTTCATAAAATAGTCTAAACAAGTAAACTATACAAAAATATAAAATAAGTAGAGTTACTATCATGTGAGGTCAAGAGATACGTTTAAAAATTGAAAATAATTCTCTTGTGACAATGAAAAGGCTGGGAAAATTGCATACAAAAAACCCTCGTCATTCAATTTTTCTGTGAGTTACGCACATAATTGAAGCTTCGTAGAGAATTTTGAAGATTTTTAAAAGAAATAAAATTTTAGAAATTTAAATTATAAAGCAAATTAGAGAACATGCTACTTCACTAGTATAATTATTACACCATCTCGATCTATTTTTACTATAATCTCTCCATTCCCTTAAAATTAAATGAGACTTCCTATAAATATGCTTATCCTTTCCACTTCCATTTTTTGGATCTATAAATAGTAACGTCATCTATTATTTTCCTCCAACGAAGGCACAAAAGAAGAATTAATTCTCTCAACTTGTTACTTCTTAAGAGAAAAAAAACGAGAAGAAACATACACACACTCTCTCTCGAACTCTCTCTCGATCTCGCTCCTCTATCCACCACCATTTACCGCCACCATGGTCCTATCCAAGGCTGCCTCGGAGACCGATCTCTCCATCCACTCTACCTTTGCTTCACGTTATGTCCGAGTTTCTCTTCCCCGGTAATTAAATTGATTTATTGTACAATATTTTTATTTATATCTTAACATGAAACTGTCCGTAATAAGTCCGATAAGAGTTTCAATACTACCGGTACCATTGAACGATGCCTCGGAGTATTTTATGGGCTTTGAAGTAGAAATCAGATGATTTTCTTAATTTTACATAGGTGTTAGCCCACAAATTTTGGGAGTGCTGAGGCTCCGAGCTCATATTTCTTGGAGCTTCACGGAACAGTTCGTAATGAGTTCGCTGAGAGTTTCGATAGGCCCGGTGCCATCAAATGACACCTCAGAGCATTTTTATGAACTCCAAAACCAAAATCAGACGATTTTCTTATTTTTTCATGCATTTCGAACATTCTTTAGCGAGATTCACATAAAGCTTCTAATTAAATATAATTATCCCGACCCCACCCTCCCTAGTTCCAAAGCTCTCCAAATATGTACAACTTACAACTTTTACCATATTATACCTTCCAAAGAGCAACTCTTCTCGAAATCCCACTCAGATCTACTATTGTCTGAATTTCGGATCCTTTTGGTCAACTAGCCATGGAAGAGTCTGAACATTTTTGGCGAAATTCCTAGTTTCATCATTGATTCAACAACAATCATGATTTGAAATTCTTGAAAAATGTTTAAAACTCGATTATTTATTTTATAATATTTTATTTTAGGTTTAAGATGCCGGAGAACTCTATACCAAAGGACGCAGCATATCAAATAATAAACGATGAGTTAATGTTGGATGGTAACCCAAGGCTAAATTTAGCTTCATTTGTGACAACATGGATGGAACCAGAGTGTGATAAGCTAATTATGGATTCAATTAACAAGAACTATGTTGACATGGATGAATACCCTGTCACCACTGAGCTTCAGGCAAGTTGTTTGCTTTTTCAATTAACTGTTTGATCGGGTCAACTTACACATACATCAACTATTTTACCAATTATATATGTAGAACTACCTCGCATACAATTATTTCTCTTCTTTCAAAATAGTGTATTTGATCGGGTCAACTTATGCACACTTCATCGAATATTTGCTACTTTTGATGTCATCCTTTTTTTTAATGTGTCTAATCGAGTCAATTCGTTTACATCTTAGTTATTCTACAAAAGACACTTGTTTTACGTACATTTATCCATTTGGCGTTGTCACTAAGTTTTTTCAAATACATTAAAGTACTTATTCACACTCGACATTTATTACAGAATCGATGTGTAAACATGATAGCGCATTTATTTAATGCACCATTGGGAGAGGGAGAGACTGCTGTTGGAGTTGGAACTGTTGGGTCCTCAGAAGCCATTATGCTTGCTGGATTAGCATTTAAGAGAAAATGGCAAAACAAAATGAAAGCCCAAGGAAAGCCCTATGACAAGCCCAATATTGTTACTGGGGCCAATGTCCAGGTATGTTCTCCACTAAAAGCCCATCTTCTTCTTGATAGGGAAGTTATTAATTAGTAATATACATACATTATACATTAATTAGACATGTCACATCTTGTGCTATCATTATGTATACTATGTATGAATCCTTTTTCTTTTTCCATACATTGGTCACTTGATCAAAAGTAATTACAATAGCTAGCTAGTATATACATATATTATACAATTATCGCCTATTTTCTCCAGTGAAGGTTACATGTGCTATGTACAAATCCCTTTTCTTTTTCCATACATTTGATCACTCGATCAAATTTAAAACTGTCACTAGTCAAATATGCATGTGTTATACATTAATTATATATGTCGCATACATATATACATATACTAAACTATTATCGCTTGTTTCCTCGAGTGAAGGTTATGTATGCTATATACAAATCCCTTTTCTTTTTCCATAAAAATATTTGGAGATCGATCTTAACATTTTTAGCAAGTCAGCTAGAACAATTTCATGCCTAGTTGTATATATGTTTGTAAATGTCGATGTATACCCAGTATATAAGAATAGAATAGAATGTATATAATAGGTGAATAACATATACAAATGAACTCTACACTAATTATATTAGTAACAGTATCTACTTGGACACTACAATGGAAATGTGTTGAATCAAGAACAGACAATAAACGCCTTTATTCTGTCTCCACTTATGAAATGTCAAGCAGACACAATAGGATTTTTGGACGATTTTTCTGAGTATTGATAATATATCGATTCGATATACCATGTTAAGTAACTTGTAATAATAGATAGCTTTTGATGTGATAACATAAAAAACAGAGTAATAACCTGTTATTGCTAATTAAATTGCATTGATAATATAGTCATTTGTTTTACGCTTTCGATATCTATAACTCAAATCCTTATTAATTTTATAGGTATGCTGGGAGAAATTTGCAAGGTACTTTGAAGTAGAATTAAAAGAAGTTAAATTAGAGGATGGTTACTATGTGATGGACCCTGAGAAAGCTGTGGAAATGGTTGATGAAAACACTATTTGTGTTGCTGCTATTTTGGGTTCCACACTTAATGGAGAATTTGAAGATGTCAAACGTTTGAATGATCTCTTGGTTGAGAAGAACAATGAAACTGGGTAACTTATCTCACCTTCTATGTTCTAACTTCATATACAGTATGGTTTTTCGATGAGGTGAGCTTGAATTGACCAACACACGTACGTAAAAAAAAAGTTTGTGGTAGAAGAAAAGAGAAATGTAGTTGTTAAGTTAAAGGTTCATTTAAGCTTCAGTAACTTTGGTTTAAGTATGAGTGAGAGGTTTGAAACTTAGTTAATGGAATAGGCGATAGAATTTCAAATTTGAACTCATAGTATTCAAATCTTGAATTAGTCTCTTTATGCAAGTCATTTAGTTCTTGAAAAGAATTAGCTCATAGTGGATAAAGCTTAGTAATTTTATATACTTGAAATTTACTCAAGTTCGATTCGGTGAATATTATAAGATTTTAAGTTATATATACACATCAAAAGTTACTTATAATTATAATTGTTAATTTGTTATTATATATGTTTAAGCTTATAATTATATTTTGGATGATCTAATCATATAAGAAGTATCTTATAAAGAGGCTTAAACTCATTATATAATGTTCATATTTTAATTCATGGTCATGCCTACATTTTTGCCACTCTATTTGTTTTGTTTCATAGCTAGTATTTTCTACTTTTGAAGATGATACTTTTGAGATGAGGATCTTTCGAAAATAACTTGTCTATGCTTATGAGGTAGTGATAAGGTCTGTATACATTTTACCTCCCCAAACCTCGTTTGTGGTATTTCACTGGATATGTTGTTGTTGTTGTTCATGACTACATTTTTATGTCAAACGTCTATCGAAAACAACATTTCTATCTTAGAAAGATATAAGTAAAAGTCAATGTACATTCTGCCCTCTTCAGGTTTCACCACTTATGAGATTACATTGAGTAATAAACATTTGATAATTGTTTAATTTAACAGGTGGGATACTCCAATTCATGTGGATGCAGCTAGTGGTGGATTCATTGCCCCATTTATCTATCCAGAAATTGAATGGGACTTTAGATTACCATTGGTGAAAAGTATTAATGTAAGTGGACACAAATATGGTCTTGTTTATGCTGGTATTGGTTGGGTTATTTGGAGAAGCAAAGAAGATTTGCCTGAAGAACTTATTTTCCACATCAATTATCTTGGTGCTGATCAACCTACTTTCACCCTTAACTTCTCCAAAGGTAATAATTTACTACTTCCTCTGTTCACTTTTATTTGTCATTCGAGCTCAGCTTGACTAAACTTTAAAACTATATGAAAAATGATATAAGTTGCAATCCTTCTCATATTAATATGATGAAACAATATATCTTAAAATGTTGGTTAAAGTTCATGTAGTTTGACATTCGTAAGTGAAATAGTTACAGGTAAAAGTGAACAGAGAGAGTAATTAAATTATGTTACGTTGATCTTTCCAAAAATCATCTCAATATACACATATCACACAAAAACTTAAAAAAGATTATGAACATATAAAATAACAATATGAAAGATTGATTCGACATAAAATTTGATTGTTATAGTAGTGACATTATATTATTTATAATCGATGATTGTTTTAGAGATGTTTGACTAGCTAGATGTGTCGAATCATAATTCATAAGGATTAAGTTCTTGATTTTCTCTTAATTCACAGGTTCTAGCCAAGTAATTGCACAATATTATCAACTTATTCGTTTAGGTTACGAGGTAAGTTCAAAATTATGAACAATAATCATAAGAAAAGGGATATTTTAGCATCATGATTAATTAATATTCTAACAATTACATTATTGTAAATTATGTTATATTTAATTAGGGATACAAGAATGTTATGGAGAATTGTCAAGAAAATGCAAAGGTACTTAGAGAAGGACTTGAAAAGACAGGAAAATTCAACATTGTTTCCAAAGAAATTGGAGTCCCATTAGTAGCATTCTCTCTCAAAGACAATAACAAACACAATGAATTCCAGATTGCTGACCACCTAAGGAGGTTTGGGTGGATCGTGCCAGCTTATACGATGCCAGCCAACGCTGAGCACATAACTGTGCTCAGGGTTGTCATCCGGGAAGACTTCTCCCGGACGTTGGCTGAGAGACTTGTGGCAGACATTGAAAAAGTCCTCCACGAGCTTGATGCCATCCCAGCCAAAGTCTCGGCTAAGTTAGCCGAGGAGAGTGAAGGCGGGTTGGTGCATAAGAAATCGCCAATGGAAGTGCAATTGGAAATTACCAATGTATGGAAGAAGTTTGTTGCCGACAGGAAGAAGACTAAAAATGTAATATGTTAAAAAAATCTTAATAGCGCAGTTGGTTGACTATCTGAACTTTCACCGTGGGTTCGACTCCCCATATTGTAATCACCCTCCCCGTTTCTCCTTCCTTTGTCCCCAATCTTTTAAAAGAAAAAAAATGCTAAAAAGAGTTTAAGAAAAACTAAAGGGGAATTTGAGTTTTTTTTGTGTGTGTTAGTGTTTTAGTGATGATGTATTTTGAAGGTTCAATGGAGTTTGACCTCTTTTGTTGGTGTTTTGACACCTTTTCTGGAAAAAATTAGAAGGAATTTTGATTTACTATGTTTTCTTATTTTATTTTTAAGTATTAGTTTCAAATAAATTCATTGATAATCTTATTTAGTGATGAATTATCAAGAAAATTATGTTAGCTATGAGTAATTTCATGATGAAATGATGAGAATATTCGTAGCAATAATTTTAGAGTCTATTTCTCATGAAAATAATATAGAGTGTACTTCTAATATCTAATGTGATTTTTCTAATATATTGTTGATATAATATTTAATTATTCTTTATGTTGACTCTAATTATGTTGTACTCACGTGGAGCTTATGATAATGGTTGTCTTAATTATATCTTATAGTTAATTTTGCATATTAACACCATCGTCCACTATATTATCAACTTTCATCATCGTTACAATCATCACTGTTATCAATTGGTGCAATCAATCATCACTATCACTATCTACTATTTCTATCATTAACATCAATTATTTTAATCACTAATCAGCATTGATAATCACTATCCTTAGTCATCGATTATCTTCATTATTCATAATTATCAATTAGCTATTACTATCATAAATCATAACTACTAATTGTCACCACCATCTAACATTATCGAATACTACTGTTAGCCACCATCAGATACTCTCCCAACACCACCATAGCAACCATTCCCAATTGATATCTCCAACCACTACAACCAATCATTATATAATTTTTGAAAATAATGTTTTGTTGAAATAATAGTAGATTAATTTGATATTTTCTTAAATTTTATATTGTTAAGTTTTAAATAAAGATAATTTTACACGTTAAAAGTATGTTAAGTCAAACTCTGATAAGCAAAAAAATAAAAATAAAAAATAGAGTAAGTATATAGTATTTTATAAATGCTTTTTTTAATTAAAGTTTCACACCCAATATCATATATCTGCATTGAAACTTGACTAAATCCAAGTTCTCACGTGTATTATATCACTTACGTCTAAGGTCGACATACTCCCAATGAAATTAACTTTATTCTTAAAAACTCAAACTCGTAACTTCTAATTAAAGATGAAAGAATCTCAACCATCTTGTACATCAGTACAATCAATTCATCAATATCAATCTCATCAAGAAGAAAACCTTTAGACTTGTTAGCTAAGAACTTAGCTTGTTCAAAAATATTGTAACGATGAAGCAGCGAGGGACAACCCGCCTATACAGCCAATGGGGAGGATGACACTTTTGGCAAAGACCGTCTAGCGAAAACGCTAAAAAGGCTCTCATCAGTCAACGTAGCTAGAAAATTCCATTTCAAAGTATTATCAATAATTTACTTGTTTAAGTGGGGATCCGGTATTTTCTGAATCCTTATATAAACTTAACAACATTACAAAGAACTTTAGAACATTATAGCTATCCTAATTGGATTGGACGAATTATCCGAATTGAATCGTTTACTCATAGCAAGAACACGAAAAATTGAGTGTTTCTTATCACAACCCTTTTTTATAACAGAAGTATTTATAAAATCTCCAAAAAAATATGTTGGTCTAGATACACATAGCACCTAGTAACCATCATTTACAACTAGGATTATCGGATATCTAATCCTATTCACTCCAAGGCTAATTTGTCTTGTAATGTTTGTCTCTTCCTCTAGTGGATAAAAAATCCAAAAGCCCCCTTCTTTTTCATGTCCTTTGGCATTAAACTTTTGAACTACAAACATTAATGGATCTTATCCCAAAATTGTTAAAGCTGCATTCACATTAATTAAATATCTGTCATCAGAATAAGTATTTAAGAGACAATTTAAGAAGGAAATGTACAATGATAAAACAGTAAAAATGATATAAAGTGTGATATATATATATATAAAGTTTCAGCTTTTGTTGTGCAGCTTTTTAAGATTTGTCTCTGTGATAAAACTTTACAGGGTCTCTGGAACTGATCACTTTACACCTTTTTCATTTATTGTAAATGAAAAAAAAAGTACTTTTTATTTATGTTGCATAATTAATTCTACAGTAAATTTGTGAGATCGAGTCATCAAAAAATTTATTTTTAGAGTTAATTTGATTATAGCACTATAAATGTAGTAACTCAAACTTTTTTTTTGTGTGTTTGTCGTTTTTTATCTTCTGATGATAGGATTGATTGACTTTTTTTTTGGACTCTATCGTATAACGATTTGACACTTCAAAATTTATGTAGGGATAAATTCAAAATATTGAATTCGTCTATAGGTATAAGATGAATAAATCTAACTCCATTCTAAAAGATTTCATATTAAGGATAAAACACTTGAAAAATAATTTCATATACTTAGTTAGCATTTGGCCTTAAATTTCTAAATATTCTTGAAAATTTTGATAAAGTTTCACCATGTATTTGACCTCAAATTTTCTCAAGAATACTTGATTATTTTTAAAAATATAATTTATACCCATCATTTTAAAAATTATTAAAAATGCCTTTAAATTTGTATATTACTACCTCTGTCTCACATTAACTGAATTTATAAGGTAATACACACATATTAAGAAAAATATTTAAAGACAAAATTTACACCATACTTTCCATTATTGCCCATTATAAAATCATAAATATATAGTGTAGTTGATTTCCTAGAAAATATAAAAGTTCAATTAATGCAAGGGCAAATATGGAAAAAGTTTCAAATATTCATCTTGAACTTTGAAAAATTCAACTATCTTGAACCCTGAAAAAGGTTTCAAAAATTCAATTATTGTGAGATGGAGGGGGTACCATTCTATTATGAACATGTTCTGTTAAAAAATAATCTTATAGCAAAATTGCTAACAATTAACAACAACAAAATAATAGTATAGGTAACATCAATACATTAATAGCATACTCAAACTTATCACTAATTCAATTGGAATTAATCAGTTTGTTGTTTTTTTCTCAATATTACTTGAATTATAACTCAAATTTCAAAAAAAGATAAATAAATATTAGTTAAAATATATAAATGATGGTGTTTTTTTTAAACTTGAGTAAATTGTTTTGTCCACAAGATAAATCTGAATAAGCCAAAAGATGGAAAAGGATTTCACCTCAATGTATGTTAAACAGTACAAATTATAATTCCCACTGTTGACCAGTAACTTTTGTAAATATATACAAAGAGGTAGGTTTGCACATAGAGAATATGATATTTTAAAATAAATTGGAAGAAAGTAAATAAAAATATTTGACTTAAAATTATATTGTAGAACATATATTTAACATGAGAAAAATTAAAAAAAACTATAAAATAGCCTTGTAAATAAGGGGTATGTTGAAAACAATTTAAATAAATAAAGCTTTATCATCTCTAGTAGTATAAAATTTTAGATGAAATTGTACACACTTTAACATTTGAAAATTCAGTAACTAATGACACTTTTAAAGGAATTTCAAATTTCTATTGATATCTTTACTTTTTTAATAGTATGGTCAATAGTATAGCTAAATTGATTCAAGGATGTTCATTTGAATACTTTTCATCCGAATATATTATATTTATATTGTGTATATATGTCAAAAATAATTTTTCAAATATTTTTATCACTTTCTTGTTTCATCACGAAGTATAGTAAAAGAATCTCAATCATTACGGTGCATGTTCATGCTGTTTTGAGAGTAGGTAAACTATGACAATTGGCAAGTCTTACGTATTTAGCTCAACAACATCAATATATCAAGTATAATTTTATAAATGAGTTTATTAAAAAAAATGAAATATACACAAATTTTATTTTTATCTTTATAATTAAGATAAAAGAAGTTATTTCTGAAATCATATAGTTAGATCAATACTAACAACATACCAAGTATACAACTTCATAAGATCAAAAGGGGAAAAATGTGTATATAAATAAACATTACTTCTAGCTTAAAATTTTTGACTATGGCAAAAGAATCTTAATCATTTTAATATGTATATATGTCATGTGTCATACAAGAGTAAACTTGTATAGATATAGTAGCGAAGACAAAATTTTTTATTAAAGGGATTTAAAATTTAAGAGATAGATATACGGACTAAACGAAGGAGGTTTGATATCTATTATATATGCACAAAACATTATTTTTATTATGTATAAATAGTACTCCCACCGTCTCAAATTAATTGAATTTTTGTGACTTTTTTCAATGTTCAAAATAATTGAATTATTCAAAACTCAAAAAGAATGTTTGAAACTTTTTTCATTTTTGCCCTTTCATTTATTAAAGTTTTATATTTTCTAGGAAATAAATTACACTACAGATTTATGATTTCACAAAGGGCAATAGTAAAAAGTATGGTGTAAATTTTATCTTTGAATGCTTTTTTTAATATGTGTGCATTACTCCACAAATTCAGTTAATATGGGACAGAAAGAGTATAATTTTTCATCAAAAGAATGCGAATGAACTCTCTAATCCTAATGTGGCTTCGCCACGGTGTATATATGTTACTTTTTCACATATATGTATATATGTCATGTCATATATTTTTAACCTACATCACTTTTATCAAACTCTACTTATAAAACTATACTAAATATGTAGTTATTCTACCTCAAATCATATACATATATAGTTTATGGGGGGCAACCGGGCAAGCTTGATGCATTAAAACTCTCATTATATATGCGAATGGGCCTATTGTATGTAGCATTAGCTTGTATTTTTTGTCAAAAACTATTTTTAATATTTAAATTCATGACTTCGTGATCACATGACAACAATTTTATCAGTTATGAGCTCAAAAATCAAACAAACTAGCAATGAAATGTAAGGTGAGTAGTTAGCTAGTCCACATTTAAAGATCCAAAATGCCTTTATTATATTAAATAATTCCACACAAAAATCTTCAATACTCTAGTAGTCTCTCTCTTCACACATTTAATTTAAAGTTTATAATAATTTGTATAAATGTATATGATATGATGAGAGTTTTCAGAAGAGTGAGGGGTCAAATACTGTGTGTCTTGTCTAGGGTTGAAAATGACTTAAGCTTCTGCATACACTTACAAATCATGGCACTGAAAAATATGGCATTTTAATGAGCATTAAAATGGGAATAGTACCATTGATAAAGACACTAGAGAAATATGTCATAACAAAAAAAAGAAAAAACTATCAACTTTTTAGTTCTATTTTCCAGCCTTTTCTTATGTTCATTGGTCCACAAAATTAATTGGGAAATGTATGTAACAAGTAATTTGGGTTCATATTCTTATGTGATGGATGTATGAAATAGACTTTATAGTAAACATAGCTTTAACCCTATTTCCAGCCTTTTTTTCTTGTACTCATCATTTGGTCCACCATTCTACACCATGTTGTAGCAACGTGGATTCATATTCTTTTTTATGAAAATTGACTTTTCGAATTTCGTGCTAAAAATCTATTGGAAGTAAATTTTTTTCCCTTAAACAACGAATCATTAAATTTGTGTACATTCTGTCATCTTTAAAATCGAGTTCTAAAATTATGTTGGATATGACATTATTATTGTTGTTAACTTGTTAGTTATTGGGACCAATCAAAATTACGAGGAGATCATTGACAAAATTTCTAAGTCTTTAAGTATTTCGATGTTTGGATTCAAGCTTTGAGTAGCTGAAAAGATCCTGATGAAAAGTGCATTCTCCGTTAATAAGTCTTATATCACAAATTTTGAAATATTTAATCTAATAATCAACTCTTTAATATAGATATTGAATACCAATTAAAAAAAAAGATTTTTAGGATGTTGAAGGAATGATTAGGTGTAGAGGTGAATTAGATAATTATCGTGCATTTAAAACTCACGTTCATGAGTTTAATTAAGTTAGTCTTTATGACTAAATCAACATTTGGAAAAAACTATTTCTCCAAACCTATGATAAAAATAAAAATATTGAGACCCTCCAAAAAAATACGAGGATCATCAAGTACACACACTTTAACATAATGCATATAATATATGATCTATTCTAAATTCACTAATTATAAATTTTAAATTCTCCA
>JAOTQR010000086.1:21153015-21174578 GCA_025774065.1 Solanum ossicruentum | reverse complement strand
ACATTTTAGTTTTTTTTTTGGTATGGGGTGAGGGGTGGGGATGGGGGAGGGGGATGAGGGCATGAAGTAAAGTAAAAAATTAAAATTTTACAAAATTTAAAAAAAATTTATAAAATAAATTTATTTTGGCCAATCACAAATATTTTTTACTTTTCTTTTTCTTAAAAAAATTATAAATAGGTGGTATAATTTTAATGATATGGCATAATGAGATTGGGAATATATTATGCATCATTAAGTTTGTGTTTCATGTGTTTTGACTACTGGATGAGTGTGTTTAAATGATTAAGAATGAGTTAGTTGGAGTATATGTTGGTGCATTTTGAAAGTTAAAAATCGAAAATCAAGTTAAAACGATTAATTTATATATTATGTCTTTCTTAAATTCTGTGTCAAATCAAATTAGACTATTATTTTTTTAAATGAAAAGAGTACTATATAGTGACAGGGTAAGGCTGCGTACACCTACTCTTTTCATATCACAATAATTTCTTCAAGGACAAAAATTAATTTCAAATGGAACCCCACCTAGTGAGACATTATTAGGGGGCTTATTTTCTCACACCTTTACAAGTTTCATTCTTAGTTTGATGTAAATTGTTTTTCTTGAGAAGTTGAAAGAAAGGGGGAAAAGGAGCTAATTTTGGTTTGATTATTGAGAATGGAAAGAGCAAAAGAAAATGAAGAACAATCACAAGAAGAAGAAAACAGACCATTGGTATGTCATATTATTTTTTTTCCATACATATTATTTATGAAAATTTTAGGTTGTGAACATAATTTGTATAACTTATAAGAATCGATGATTTAATTTAATTTTTTTTTTGTATAAGCTAAACTCTATGCATGAAATCATATGTTATGGTTTAAGGGCATATGAGTTATATTGATCTAGAGTCAAAATTATTTCTTGATAAATAAAAAAAAGTGTTATACATATATATATATATATATATTGATGTTGTAAATAAAATAAATCACAATAATAGCTAGATAAAATGAATATAAGGGATATAATATAATGAAGTTATGTATTAGGTCTTGAGAATTGGGTCTTGGTGGCCTCAAGTATAGTGTGTTCAGAACGACTCTTGTGGACGACTCTTTCTTGGACACTGTGCATAGTGAGAGTTTAGTGTACCCTGCTACCAAACATGTAGCTTATTTATTAGGTTATTATGGAGAAAGTTCTCTGCACTTGTGATAACTGTCTCTTGTAATTTAAGAGTAAAATTTAGAGTTTATGATCAAAACAACTTGAAATATCCTGTTTCGCGAGTTTCACATTCCCACTATTAGTTGTTCCATTTTTTCTATCTGAACTATCATCATCTATGTATTAAAACAATTTTAAAACAATATTTGGTCTTTTGGCAGGTGTCATCCATTGTTCTTCACGAGGATATTGTCAATCTTCTAGATTTCGTAGAGAGCTTAAGTAATGGACAAGTTCAAATTTTCTCCTCATGTATAACATTGAAAGACTGATACCAAAGCTGATGTTGTTAGGTTGTGGAGCCTGATATTATATCCGGTACTGTAGCAGCACAGTAGTAGTACTGTTGCAGCACTATAGCAACGAATAGAAACTGTCGTACTGTAGCAACGGCTGCGGTACTGTAGCAACGGCTACGGAGGTACTGTAGCAACGACTACGAGGTACTGTAGCAACGGCTACGAGGTACTATAGCAACGGTACTTTCACCGTAGCAATGGCCTTCAAAATCTTTGTATAAATATGCTAGTCATTTGCTATGGTAAGACATCTAGAAATCCACAATGTAAAGCATTCTCCTAGTAATCTCAGTGTATAAATATATTCGGTGTAATTGTCCGGATATCATTAATATATATATCCTATCGCCTTAGAGTTTACCCATTTTGGGCGTTACCACGAAAAGTTCTGTGTAATTCCTAATTCTGTCTTCTTCTTCTTCTTTTTCTTAGATCTTCAGATCGTATTTCCTAACAACTAGCGCTCATCGTGGGGCGGGAATCACTACGATCTAGATGTTAGTAAAAAACGTAGGGGGAAGAAAGGCTCCAAGAAGGAAGAGGAGGTGCTGGTCGAACCGTCACCAAGTGAGGCCATAACAACTCACTCACTTTTGGTTGCGGAGTTAAGCGATGATGAGCGAGGCGAAGATCCCTCCAACATCCCGCTTGAAAAAGGATGGGTCAAGAGGGTGGATACTGCTTGACGAGCAATAGAGTTTTTGGGCCTCCGCTTGAATCAGTTTGATGGCAAGTTCCAGGCCTTAGATGAATTGACCTTTGAGGAGAATACAGACATTCAAAAAGGGTTGGATGGTTGCCAGGCGGCAGAGCTTGAGTTGAGGGAGACCATCATTTCCTTCGAGTGTCGGCTCATGGAAGCACTAAGCCAGATGGAGGCCATGGATGCCACGATGAATGGCATGGTCGGGGCCATAGAGGATATGAATGCAAGGATGAGGGCACCTGAGGAAGGCGTGATGGACGGAGGATGCATTGGATTTGCTGGATCAAGGGAGGCTAGAATTGAGGCTTCCAGGACACCTGTCTTTAAAGGCGTTCGAGACCCGCAAGAGGTGGAGAATTTCTTGTGTCACTTGGAGAATTACTTCAAGTGCAACAAGGTGAGCTGCTATGATACGAAGATCAATGCTATTGTAATGTACCTGAGTGAGATGGCGATGTTGGTAGAAGCGAAAGGATGTTGGGCCAGGACGGAACTGGAGTGACGACAGGCTTCCACCTTTAACGAGGCCATTACGTAGGCAGAGGCTTTGACAGACTCTTGATATGACAGGCAAAGTGAGGACAAAGCGGAGGACTCAAACGGTAGTCATGACACCGGTAGGCCTGATAACAGGAGGTTCGGAAGACAAAGCGATGGAGAGGGCAGGGCGCAGCCCGAGAAAGCGTCTAAGTGCTACCTATGCGGGGAGCCGTATAGTTACAGGCATTTCCCCGGATTGAAGAACCTTGGTGCCATACTGCGGAAACAGAAGGAGCAGCAAGCATAGAAGGAGATGCGCGATTCAAGAAAGGTATCAGAGCCCAGGTTCGGAGAGCAGAAGTGATGGATCGACGTGTGCTGAGTCACCGGTGTGGCATTAGCACCGTGTCGAAAGTCTTCCCGACAGGATGGTCGGACGGCGTGTCTCGTAGGTTGTTGCGATGGTACAAAATGATTTGGTGGATCAAATGGTGTAACCTAGTGATATGGAAGGTCTGCGGTAATGTCTTGTGTCGAAAGTCTTTCCGACAAGATGATCGAGCGACATGTTCCGTAGGTTTTTACGGTGGTACAAGATGGTGGTAGATCCAAAATGATAATCACTGAAGGGAAGGTCACGAGATTGTCGGGTTTAGAGAATGCAAAGCGACTAGGAGTTGAAGTCGAGTACAAAGGAGTTCGCCTAACAATGTTGCCGCTGAAACTCAAGAAACTCCAGAGACGATTGTTGAAGAACCTGAGGTGGAACAAGTAACACCAGAGCAGACGTTGAGGAGATCGTGCAGAACCATCAGGGCACTATATAGGTGGAGAATTCAATCAAGTGAGTGTAAGCCATAATTGAGAAAGTGTTGTCCAGATTTCAGATGAATAATGCTAAACCCAAGACAACTGAGGAGTATGAGCACATAGCACATGCATATGCTTCTGCAGTTGGGAGCTTGATGTATGCTATGGTCTGCACTAGACCTGATATAGCACATATATATGCTTCTGCAGTTGGGAGCTTGATGTGTGCTATGGTCTGCACTAGACCTGATATAGCACATACAGTTGGAAGCTTGATGTATGCTATGGTCTGCACTAGACCTGATATAGCACATGCAATGGCAGTTGTTAGCAGGTTCATGGAAAATCTGGGGGAAGAGCATTGGAAAGCTGTGAAGTGGCTTCTGAGATGCTTGAGAGGTACATCCAATACTTCACTTTGTTATAATAATGGCAAGATAATCCTATAGGGTTTTGTGGATGCTGATCTGAGTGAAGATGTGGATTCGAGTAAGAGCACATCCGGATATATCTACACTATAGATGGAACAGCAATTAGCTGGATGTCTAAGCTTCAGAAGTGTATTGCCCTTTCGTCGACTGAGGCTGAGTACATAGCAATAGCTGAAGCTTGAAAAGAAATGATATGGCTGGTGGATTATTTGGAAGAATTAGGCAGGAAGCAGCGCGATAAAATTCTTTATACAGATAGTCAGAGTGTCGTACAGTTGGTAAAAATCTAGTATATCATTCGAAGACAAAGCACATCCGAAGACGGTATCATTTCACTCGAAGGTCAGTGGAAGATGGTGATATGTGTTTGAAGAGGGTGCAAAGAATCCAGCAGACATGTTGACTAAGTATGTTGGTGTTGAAAAACTGAGGTTGTGCAAAACCTCGGTTGGTCTTCTGTAGGTTGTACAGAAGAAAGTTTTGCAATGGGTGAAGATATTTTTGGAATACATTTATTGTTTTGGAGGCCAAGTAGATCAGTCTCCAAGTAGGAGAATTGTTAGGTTGTGGAGTATGATATTATATCCGGTACTGTAGCAGTACTATTGCAGCACTGTAGCAACGGATAGAAACTGTCGTACTATAGCAACGGCTACGGGTACTGTAGCAATGGCTACGGAGGTACTGTAGCAACGGTTATGAGGTACTGTAGCAACGACACTTTCACAGTAGCAACGACCTTCAAAATCTTTGCATAAATAGGCTAGTCATTTGCTATGGTAAGACATCCAGAAATCCACAATGTAAAACATTCTCCTTGTAATCTCCATGTATAAATTTATTCGGTGTAATTATTCGGATATCATTAATATATATATCCTATCACCGTGGCGTTTACCATTTTGGGCGTTACCACGAAAAGTTCTGTGTAATTCCTAAATCTGCCTTCTTCTCCCTTTTCTTAGATCTTCAAATCGTATTTCCTAACAGATGTTTGTGTCCGCATTTTTTCATCTTTATTACTCTTTCTTCTCGGAAGGTTGTAATGATGAAATGTCTTGCATATCAATGAGATTCATGATCTGGTTCAGTCACTTTTGCATCGGAGTAGAGGCGACATGCTAGTTAATTTAAAGTATGGCGATGTTTCTTGCCTTGAGGAAAATATCAAAAGTTATTTTAGCTCACATAGCTATGCTGAACCAAGTCGTGTGACCATGACAGAGGATCATTTGTTTGAACTTTTGGATGCCATCCTCATGTTTCTCCGGTATCTACCCAAATGTTGTCCGGAGTTGATTTTACCATCAATGACTCGATATGAGCTTCTCCAGAATACAACAACAACAACAACATACCCAGTAGAATACCACAAGTGGGGTCTGGGGAGGGTAGAATGTACGCAGACCTTACCACTACTAGAAGTAGAGAGGCTGTTTCCTGGAGCTTCTCCAGAATGTATTTGGAAATTTAAGAGATTTCTGTAGGTTGAAAGTAAATGGTTTTGTTGAGTGTGAGGCAGTTGAATATGTGTTACCTCAACTTCAACTTATGGCTCAGAGACTAGTAAACTTCTATTCTACTTTTTTGGATTATCAACTCGATAAATCACATGTCTCTTGAGTTAATTCCAAGCTAGCTAAACTACTTGTGGAGGTTATTCCTGTTGAATTGGAGGTTATGCACGTATGTTCTACAACTTTGAAAGCTTCAAAGTCGGAAGAAGTTGGACGCTTTATCAAGTAGCTCCTAGAAGCCTCTCTGAACGTTCTTACAGAGTCTCTAATTCATCTGCAAGAGGACATGGTTAATTTTGTTTCACCTAGCTCCTCCGCAACTAACATTCATGTCATGATAGAGTTCCTATTGATTGTTCTTACTGATGTCCCTAAGGACGTTATTCATCATGACAAATTGTTTGTGCTCATGACACGTATTGAAGCACTTACAAAGGTGGTATTCGTTCTTGTTCGCAACTTGGAAGAGAATATGAATACAAAAAGCGGTGCAGGTCTAGACTTTCTGGAAACTATTGAAATCCTCAAGGAAGATCTAAAGAATGTTTTCTTGAAAGCCCATACAGACTCATCTCAGTTTTGCTTCCCCATGAGTGATCGATCGCTCTTCATGAATCTTCTACTCATACACTTAAATGACTTTCTCGATGCCAATGCTTATACAGTTGCTTTGATAAAAGAAGAAATCAGGCAGGTGAAAGAGGACCTAGAGCTCATAACATCCTTTTTTGGGAAAGTTGAGCAAGAATTGAATAAAGATCTCTGGGCTCGTGCTCTAGATGTGGCATATGCGGCTGAACATGTTATTAACTCAATTATTGTCAGAGATCATGGTTTCTTGCAGCTTATCTTCTCACTTCCTGATACGTTAGAAAAGACCAAGCTTGTCAAGAAAGAGGTACAAGAGATGATATCCAAGAACACGAGTATCATTTTTGCAAACTCTCCCAACAAGCCAGTTGAAAATAGGTCATGAACAGCTGATAAAATAATTGTGGGTTTTGAGGAGGAAAGAAGTGGTGATAATTAGGAAGCTCACCAGTGGACCAGATGAGATAGATGTCATTTCCATAGTCGGCATGCCTGGGCTTGGAAAAACTACTTTAGCTAACAGAGTTTATAACGAGAAGTGTATGGTTGATCATTTTGATGTTCGTGCTTGGTGCACAGTCGACCAGGAACATAACGAGAAAAAGTTGTTGTAGAAAATTTACAATCAAGTCATTGGTTTGAAAGAAAGATGCAGTGAGGATGACATAGATGATGACGTTGCTAATAATCTGTGGAAAAAACTATCCGGAAAGAGGTATCTTATTGTCTTGGATGACTTGTGGGATATCGCAACATGGGATGAGATAACAAGGGCTTTTTCATCTGAATTTCAGAAAGGAAGCAGAGTTATTTTAACAACTCAAAAAAGGAAGTGGCTTTGCATGCAAAATACCGCAGTGATCCTCTTGCTCTTCGATTGCTAACAACAGTAGAAAGTTGGGAGTTATTGGAGAAAAGGATATTCAGAGAAAAGAGTTTCCCTGACAAACTAAAGTATCTTTCCCTAACAAACTAAAGTATGTCGGAGAAAAGATAGCCCGAGAGTGTGATGGGCTTCCTTTGGTACTTGATTTGATCGGTGGAGTCATCGCAAGGAAGGAAAAGAAAGAGGCTTTGTGACTTGAAGTTCTCAATAATTTGAGTTCCTTTATTTTTAAGGATGAAGAGGAAGTGATGAAGAGTGTATAATTAAGTTACGACCATTTATCAGATCACCTAAAGTCGTGCTTGATTTACCTGGCAAGCTATCCAAAGGACGAATACATTGAAATGTCTGATCTGAAATATTCACTATTTTTTTGGCTTTGGGGTATGATGGAATAAAGCAAAATGGTTCTTTAAATTGTTTGCGCTTCTTTCAATTGTGAAGTACCAGTTAGTCAATGCAACTTTCAACGCTTATCATGGGTCATCCGGAAATAGTCAAGCTATGTTTTTAAACATAGGGGTCTGGCTGTGTATATCCGACCTCCTTATCCCGCAATGGGTGGGAGCCTTTGAGGCATTGGGATAATGTTGATGATATTGGTATTAGTGTCCAATGATAAAAGTGCATCCCCGATTTTCCAAATTCATGATCTTGTGCATGATTTTTGTTCGAGAAAAAGCTATAAAGGAAAAGCTGTTTGTCTTGGCAAGTTCAACTGCTCTATCGTTGTCTTCTTCTGATCTGATGCCACGTGGAATGACTGTTCATCATGATCAACAATTGTTTTCATCGGATGTAAACTTTGTCTTGCTCGATGCAGCCTCCTCTCTTTGAAGGTACACATAGATGGGTATCTAGGATTTCCACTTCCCTACAAGTGTTACTTGAGACACTTGAGGCTTCTCAAATCATTGCAGCTGTAGGATATAAAATTGACAGATTTTTTGCTGAATGAAATCGGCATGCTTGTTCATTTGAAGTTCTTACGCATTGTGACGGAGGCAGAAGCTCTCCCTCCGTCATTTTCAAACCTACACAATCTAGAAACTCTGGTGGTGGATAGCTGCATAGTAGTATCACCTGTTATTTGGAGTCTTGTTAAGCTACGACATGTTCACATGGGGTCTTGTTCTCTCTTTGATCCTTGCATCAATGAACCAATAGTGTTAGGGAATTTGAGAACATTATATCATCTCCACCTTCCCGGTTCAGAAGATATAAAGAATATTTTCAAAAGATTTCCGAATCTTCAAATCCTTAGAGTCTGGATCGAACAACTACCGAATAGATTACAAGAGAAGATTTGTTTACCAAGATTTGATGTCCTTAATGAACTTGAAGAACTTCGCCTACAAGTTCCTTGGGATTCATTCAGTCTGAGTTTGCGTCGCCTAGAATATGCGCATGAGTTTCCTTCAAGCTTGAAGAAACTGGACTTGGAGGGGCTCAATCTGACATCCGATTCACTATCCAGAATCGCGAGACTGCCCAACCTTCAAGAACTGCGTCTAACATATATAGCAATCGAGGGAGGGAGAGAATGGAACATGGAAGAAGCCACCTTCCAGAATCTCATATCTCTGACATTGGATGGCATGTCTTTTTCTGAATGGCGTGTTGATGGAGAAAAATCCTTTCCCCTGCTCGGGAAATTAGAAATAATATGATGTAAAGAGCTTAGAGAGATTCCAGACAGTTTTGGGGATATCGCTTCATTAATGTCCATCTTAGTCGTGCGAAGTCCTCAGCTTAAAGAGTCGGCCCTCAATATTCAGCAATACATAGTAGATATGACCGGAGAATACAAGCTTTAGGTAGATTGCTGGACTTGAGTTAGCGGCGAAATAAAGTCATCTCTCAAGGGAAATCACTGTTAGTATATTACATATTCTTTCCTACATTATATTCCTTCTTGATTTACTAGTTTTCTGGTTGCACGTATTATCTAACGTTAATTTCATATAAGAAAATAACTTTATTTTTTTTATCATCACAATGTTTCAAAAGTAATAGTAATCATTTTCTATTCGTAAACACTGCAATCATTATAAAAAGTCAAGTCCAGTTGCTCATATTATAAAAGTTTTTGAAGCTAGCTTTTTCTTGAAATTTTTATAATAATTTTAGCAACAACAATTTCAATTTTTTTAAATTTCTTTTGAGATCAACCCTCTATGCAAGTGGTAAAAATACATTAACAATAGTCTAAAACATCAATATTCATAATCAAAATAAAATTTTAAACTAAAGATCTATTTAACCTTACTTAAATGAAAGTAATTAGAGCATTGTTAATGAAATAAAATAACTAAAGCAATCAAGATGATACTCCCTACTAATACACGTAGTCATAAGATGTTGAATTGTATATTTATTCTTCTTATCTATAAAAATGTAATAAGCTATAAAGAATGTATCAGGCCAGTTAATGAAAATCTTAAAATCAGCCTTACGAAACCAATCCCCTTTCTTCAATACATCATGAATCTTGCTAGCACTACAGGTGTACAGGTAGAGATGATGGTATTCACATATTATCTTAAAAAACTTGAAAATAATGAGAATTGAATTTGACAATTACTTAATTCCAACATATATCCATCAACTCTACATACTCTTGTGGTCCTAATATCTCATTTTCTTTATTTCATGCAAATTTACTTAAAGAGAAAAAAACAAATCGAAAAGAAAATACTAATGAAAATCTATCCAAGCAGAAAGCATTCTTGAGAAAAAATGAAATTATTTGTTACCTTTGTAAAGTGTTTCTTGATGTTCATTAGAATACCCTTTCACATATTTATTTAATTAATTAGCCTACACTTAATCACTAAAGAACTTTTCAGATTCTACAATTTTTTCGTACCTCTAATCACTTATTAATATATAACACATGTGCTGTTATTGAGTTTTCTTGTAAGGAGAAATGGTAGTCTATCAATTAGTAATAACTTTCCAACTTCTTTGTAGTTTATCAATTATAAGTAGTAATGACTTTCCAACTTCTTTTACATCTAGGATTTCATGATTTTTGGTCTTGTAACATAAATTAGATGAATACACAAACTCTTTGTTACAACAAATTTTTTTAGAAGGACAAAATGATCAATTAATTTTGTAAGGGCATTTTCACAATTCAATGTTGCACTTTGAAGCTTCCCCCTTTAAATAAAATAACTCATCTAAAATTATTAAAATGCATATATATATCCAAATCACAAAATAGATTAATTGGTGGAAGACGCCCAAAATTGTAAATTGTTTCTTCTAACTTACTACTTTTTTACTGTGATTTTGATATTTAATTACTCTTTAATCATGTAACAGTAATAAAATTAGTAACTGAAAAGAGACACTCACCTAAATCATAATAATGAATTAGCACATAATTGCATCCGTTCATGGCTAGAATAATTGTTTTTGGCAATTGATGATTGGCAAGAAAATGAACAGCCATGGTAGACAAAGACTACCTTTAAGCCTTCTTAATTACAATAGTTAGGACGTTTATTCTTATTGTAATTGAGAAATTGATTATAATAATAATATAAGCTTTATGTTGTGTATTTATAATTTTCATTTTAATTTAATCTAGGGGCAAAATGGTAATCCAACTTTGTACTTTGGAGCTTCCCACTTATATATATATATATATATGATATGATATTTTTCGAATTACTTCATGAACATGTTTAATCTTCTTTGCAGTGAACTCATAGGCTTCAGAATGCTGGATTTGTCCTCACACATTTATGCTTTCTTCAAGGTATTTCAATTCATTTCCTGATTCCATTGTTTCTTATGCTTCCTGTAGTATATGTTTTGTCTTGACCCCTTATGTTTGTTGATATGTGTTATCTAAGCTAGAGGTCTCATTATTAGGTAGAAATAGGTTGCATACACTCTATCCTGCTGATTTCACTAGTATGTTGTTTTTGTACTATCCTATCAGGACAAACATTTTGTTCCTTTTGCTTAAATGCTTTGTAATGCTCGCTCTGTATTTGTTTTGTCTTCCTTTCCATTATATGTTATTTGATGTGTGTTACCTGACTTGGAAGTCTTTCAAAAACAACCTCACCTTAATGAGGTGAGGAGAAGGTATGTGTACTCTCGACCCTCTCTAGACCTCACTTGTGGAATTTCTCTAGATATGACGTCGTTGTTTTCGTTAATCTATCCTTTCAGAACATACATTTTGTTCCTTTTGCCTCATGTACATAACAGATTATACGGGGTAGAACGTTTTAGTGTCAATAAAACTAGACTATTTTAAATTCTTTACATTGTCTGTGCGCAAAACCATTAGCTCTTTTGAATATTCAGTTAATGCAACATTCTTTGTTTTTTTGTTAGAAATTGGCGATAGGGTCAAAATTTATATATGATCGGCGAACGTTACCTACTATAATAATAAAATCACATAACTATTGATTCTCACATTAAAGTAACTGAACATTACCCACTATAACAGTAAAATTACTAATCTTTACTTACTATTACTATTGTAGCAATATGGATGGACAACTTCTCCTCAATGTGATTTCTCTGCGTTTTCTATTAAGTGAATTTGGAA
The DNA here is from genome assembly GCA_025774065.1 of Solanum ossicruentum. Taxonomy (NCBI): domain Eukaryota; kingdom Viridiplantae; phylum Streptophyta; class Magnoliopsida; order Solanales; family Solanaceae; genus Solanum; species Solanum ossicruentum. The sequence goes on along the minus strand of JAOTQR010000086.1, from coordinate 21,163,062 downwards.
AACTAGAATAACTAGTGCTTGGAGAAGATACTTGGCGTCTAATATTTGCATTGGGGTCGACTAAATTCATATGCTCATCGGAAAGTTCTATATTAGTGTAAAATGCTCCCCAACAAGTGCTAGGCAACTGTTGTTGGAATTAACTTATTATGTCTTAGTTGTAGTAGAAGTCTATTTTGTATTTACTCTTGTACTTATCAGTATGTTATAATTTCCCTTATAAATACTGTAATATAGAATAAGAAAAGCTCATGGTTTATCCTTCACTTTATCTCTTTCATCTTGGTATCAGAAGCCTAAACGGATTGTTTCTATGGATAAACCACTTCCTTGCTCAAACCTCCTTGAATTAGTCTTCTCTTGGTCTTGCAACTCCCGCTCCGATAATTTCTAATATCAAAGGATTTGTTCCTATTGAATTGACATATGTCAACTATCTCACATGGAAGAAAGTTTTTCTTACAGTCCTTGAAAGTCACAATCTTCGTCCCCTAGTAGATGGAACCATTCTATGTCCTCCACCCGAACATGCTGATTTCAGGCTATGGATTCAATGTGATACTATTGCATTAAGCTGGATTTACGCTACCCTTTCCCTAGCTGTTCTTGACAGACTTTTAAACTATGCTTGTAAGACATCTAAATAGGCTTGGGACACCTTAGCCTCCCTATATTTAAACCAAGTGTCTTCCTCTGTCATTCACCTCAAGTCCAAATTCAAAATTTTAAAAAGCGTTCTCTTTCTATGGAAGATTATCTTCAGCAACTTCACTATATTCTCTTCTCTCATAGGGCAATTGGTAAACCTGTAATTGATGATGATTTAGACACTCAAGCTTTGTAAGGATTACCTCCATCCTATCAAACTTTTGTGTCTGGATTAAACGCTACCGGCATGCTTCCGTCCTTCATTGCATTACCACCTATTCTTCTCATTGAAGAAGCTCACATTAATGCACATACTTAATTCTGAAGAGTCAAATTCGCAAATTGTTTTGCTGGCATCTGCTCTAGGGAAGAGCACTCCTAATTTCTCGCCATCCATTAGCGGTAATCAACCCGCAAAAGGACACTCCAATAGACAAGGCTGTGGCAGAAATAACAAGGGTCAATATGGTAGAGGTAGAGGATACCAGAACTCTTCAAGCTCTGGTTTCCAACAACAGTCTTGGCCTCCTTCCCCTAATAATAGTATTTTGGGTAAAGCTCTCTTCACTCCTGCTAAACAGTGTCAAATTTGTTTTCTCTATAATCACACTGCATTGGAATGTAGAAACATTTTCAATCGTTCCTTTGTGGCTAACAACATTCCTCAATCATTTACTACTATGAATTTGGAGGAGGTTCAACCAATAATTTGGTACCCAGACTGGGGCATCTGCGCACATGACTCATGATTCTTCAACTCTTACTGCTCACACTCCATATTCTGGTTCTTCTAAAGTTATGGTTGGAGATGGTCCTCTTCTGCCTATTAAATCTAATGGTTCATCTACTCTTATAACTTCTAAGATTGTTCTCTTAAAGAACGTTTTATACGTCCCTTCCCTTGCTAAAAATCTACTTTCTATTCAATGTTTATGTGCCGATAATAATTATTTTATTTACTTTATTGACTCTAGTTTTTTTTTGTTAAGGACATGAAGACCGGAACAACATTACTCTGATGCAACATTCTGGGTCTCTTTATCCTTTATGTGTCACTCTATCAGGCTCCTCCAACTTTGGTCTCTTTGCTAAAATTTTTCTTGCTTCTCTTTGGCACCACTGTCTCGGACTCTTTGCTAAAAGTTTGCCTGGTTCTCTTTGGCACCAACGTCTCGGACATCCTGCCTGAGAGTCTCTTAGCTCTTTAGTTGCTAGAAAATTGATTAGCAGTACTTTATCTCTTAGCAAGTTCTTGTAATGTTTGTCATTTGGGCAAACAAACTCGAATGCTTTTTCCATTATCAAGTATTAATGCAAGTTCTCCTTTTGTTTTGATTCATTATGATGTATGGCATGCTCCTATTGTCTCTAATTCTGGTTATCGTTATTATATTTTATTCCTTGATGATTAGACCAAATTCTCTTGGATTTATTTGATGCGCGAAAAATCTGAATCTTTTGACAAGTTCAAAGAATTTTATACAATGGTTAATAATATTTTTCACACTTCTGTTTCTTATTTTCACTTCGATGGAGGTGGTGAATATGTCAATAATAATTTAGTTTATTTTTCAAACTACATTGCATAGTCCATCGTCTTTCGTGTCATCACACTTCTGCTCAAATGGTAGGGTTGAGTGAAAACCTAGACACATTGTGAATGTCCTACGCTGTCTTATTTTTCAAGCATCTATGTTTTTAAATTCTAGGCTGATGCTTGCTTGTATGCGGTCTCCCTGATTAATGTTACTCCATTTCCAGTGCTGCGTTTTAAATCCTCCTTTGAACAACTCTATGATCGTGTATCTGATTATTATTTTATTAGTGTATTTGGATGTCTCTGTTATCCCTTTGTGGCAGTTGGTTCTTGCTCCAAGTTCCAACCTCGTTCAAAGCCTTGTATATTCATCGGTTCATCTGATAAACACAAAGGCTTCAAGTGTTTGGATCCTAGTTCAAATAGAGTTATCATCTCTCGTCATGTTAATTTTGTTGGAGACTCTTTCCCTTTTCCATCCTTCTTTCCTACTACGACACTATCCTCACTCAAATCTACCTCATCGGCCACTATTTTAGATAACTCATCTACATCTTCTCACTTTCCAATCCATATCACACATTCTAGTGTAGCTTCACCTACACTTAATTCTGTTCATACTACTATCTCCGATAGTACGCACCAACTCCCGACTAATAGCAGTCATCAAAACTCTACATTCCAATCACCGGATTCTAGTGAGTCTCGTGATTCTTGTCTTAAAGCTTCCAATTCATATTCTCCAACTTCTGCTTCAAACCTTATGCATTCTCCTACTCAATCTCCAGTTAATACCTTAAAATTCTTCTTTTGAACAGATTATTTATCCCAGACAACACCACCACAAATTTATCTTCCTGAGGCAATATTAGTGTGCCTAACTCCACTTCAATCACCGTAAAACCACATTCGCATCACATGCTTACTCTTTCTCAAACTGGTTCCCTCAAACCACGTCTTCTTCCTTCTTTGCTAGCTTCGACTAGTTCCATTTTATCTGAACCTAAATCCTTTGCTCAAGCTTCTAAAGATCCTCGTTGGATGCAAGCCACGAGTGCCGAATTTGATGCTCTTGTCCAAAATCAAACTTGGACTTTGGTACCTCCTCCGACAATTGTAAATATTGTTGGCAATATATGGGTGTTTCAAACTAAATTTTGCGCCAATGGCTTGATTGACAGATTTAAAGTTCGATTAGTGGCTCAAGGTTTTTCGCAGCAGCCCGAGATGGATTATTTTGAGACATTTTCTCCTGTTGTCAAGTCTAGCACAGTTCGTTTGATCTTATCTTTAGCCCTTCAACAGAACTGGTTCATGCGTCAACTTGATATATTAAATGCATTCTTACATGGTAAGTTATCTGAGACAGTTTATACGTGTCAACCAAAGGGCTTTGTACATCCAGATTATCCTCATTATATTTGCAAGTTACAACGTGCTCTATATGGTCTCAAGCAATCACCGCGTGCCTAGTTTCATCGGCTTGCCCATTTTCTTCTTGATCTTGGTTTTCAGTAATGTGTCTCAGACCATAGCTTGTTCATCTTTCACTCAGCGGGTGATTGCATAATTCTTTTGATTTATGTGGATGATATAGTTGTTGTTGGCTTGTCCGAGTCTTTGAGATTTCAGTTCATCATGAGTTCAAAATTATCAATGAAAGACTTAAGCCCTCTTAATTACTTTCTTGGAATTGAACTGAAGCATAAATCCTTGGGGTTGCTATTGGTACAACATCGTTATATTATTTCTCTTCTTCATCGTTTTAAGCTAGAGAAGTGTAAATCTATGCTTACTCCACTCCATAGCAAGCTTGACTGGAATTCCCCTTCTTCTCCCTTGCTTGAAGATCCTTCTACCTATCGTCAAATGGTTGGGAGCCTACAGTACTTATCCTTCACTCGGCCATACATTGTTGGAATTAACTTACTATGTCCTAGTTGTAGTAGAAGTCTATTTTATATTTACTCTTGTACTTATCAATATGTTGTAATTTCCCTTACAAAAACTGTAATATAACATGAGAAAACCTTACGGTTCACCCTTCACTTTGTCTCTTTCATCTATTGTATCATCAGCGCTCCATTTATCGCTTAACTACAACCCTTATTGGTACAAGGTCTATGATTATTATTGACATTCAATTTTGACCTTCTTTACTTTAAATTACATTTGTTTGAGTTTCTAAGTTATTAACAAAATATTACACAATTTTTACCATTATTTCGCATCATTATTATGGTACTGCCGTTGTCACATTTTTAGAAGTACTACTATAAATACACTTTCTTAAAAAAGTTGCAATTACTACTGTTGCTCTAATTTTCATTATTCTTATTTTTATCACTTTCAATGTTACATTTCTTATAATCAAAATTATCATTTTTATCATATATATAACCATTTTATTTAAAATAAATTGTCGCTACTTTATTTCAAATTTCATACTTAAGAAATTAATTATAACTTGATATTTATGTCTTAAATTATTAATGATGAGTTTCATAATATTAGTACTTTACTTTTTATATTTTTATTATTAATTTTTATCGTATAACATATATTGTGTAGATTATAAGATAAAAGTTCGAAAGAATTAAGTAGAAATAAGATTTGCCAAAATGACAAATATTAGATATGTTATTACGAGTTGCAATATTATATATTATTAATTACGGATTTTAATAATTTAATTACAAATTATAACAAATATATACATCATACTCAATCCATACCAATTATATATTCAAACATATATCCCAACAGATTTGAATATATAATTGGTATGGAACGGGTGTAATGTATATACATGTTATAACTTGTAATTAAATTATTAAAACTCATAATTGCTAGAACTTACAATTTATTATCTAATGTTATAATTCGTAATAACATATCTAACATTTATCATTTTGGCAAATCATTGGGAGTAGAAAGGGACTATAAGTCATTCAGCCCATTTGGTTAATCCGAACCAGTCCAATAAGCTCTCAGCCATCCCTTTTTGAAAAAAATTACCAAACTAATAGTTCTTTATTTGTTATATTTATCATTATTTCCATCTATTTTTTAAAATTTTAAAAATTTCTTCTTTTTCATCCGTATATATTAATTCATAATTCGAATACATTAATTCATTAATCCAGATACATTAACTTTGATTCTTAAAATAATGTATCATTCTTTATATGTTACTGTTGATACAAAAAACCTAATTTTTGTATATAAAATTAAATTAATGTATCTCAAATACTGAATTAATGTATCCGATTTGCCACATTTTTAATAAATTTTTGTAAATTAAAAAGATTAGGAAATAATGATAATTAAGTTTTTACGCCATGTAATTTAGGTAAAATTCCCTAAATACTTTTAGAGAAGGGGCACACACGTCCATTCATTTTGCAACTTTATATTTACTCCAAATTGAGAGTGAATGGATTCCATCTAAAGAGGCAAAGAACAAATTACAACATGAAGCCAAGCCTGGCCCGGCTGTGTGAGTGCGAGACGGACTTTGGGCTGGATTTTAAGGTTGCACTTACAAAGATTAGTTTTCAAGTTTTATCCTTCTTATCTAATTATATTATTCTGGCTAAATGTATGTGTTCTTTTCCTATTTCTTTTGCCCACGAAATAATTACTTCGCAAAAATACAAAATTCATGATGCATTTGTATATAGAGAATTCGAAAAATTTTTATTTTGACTGTATGACCTCTTTTGATAGTAATTATTAATATTGGATAGTACATAGATGTTAAAATTAGAATGGATATTGATATTGGACGCAAGGAAGCAATGATGCATCGTTTAAATGCAGAGACTACTGATTAACTCAAGTTATATGTTCAGAGAATTCAAAATTTCTTTATATTTTTTAAAAAAACTCAAGCAATTACCAATTGACATGGAAACTGCACATGCTATCTCCACGTAGTTTTATATAGGTTGTTCCGATCTCGATCCCTTTTGAGAGCAAAAGGAATATTTTGTGTTTAATTTTGATCAGAGACGACCAATTTCTTATATTCTGATGTAGCTGTCCGTTGATTATCGGTTCTGGGTGCAAGAGCAGAGCTAGTATTCTATAATATGTGAATTCGGTCCAATTCAATGATTTTGTTGAAACAGTGAATTTGTGTTAATAAATTCATAAAATATATACAAATATTAAATTTAGAACCAAGTTATTATCAATTAAAATTATCATTATAAAATTAAAATTTTAGCTTCATCTCAGCATCTAGGTGTCACAAGTACAAACAACTAATTCTATGCAAACAACAAATGCAAAGACACGATAGAGCTATAGTAGCATGTGCCACGAATATGTACTCCACAATTATTTTTATTATTCACTTCGTTTTAATTTGAAAATGACGTTTATTTTAGGAAGAAAATAAAGACTAGATTGACTAACAATTAGATCTATATATAATACATGCACTTCATTATAGTATTTCTGTGACGTGGTGAGTCGTTTTCTGGAATCAAAATGCATCTCATCTATTTGCACTTTCTTTTCTTTCTAGCAAATGACAGCGACGTCGTTTTAGATCCTTTATTTTCATCAATTCAAAGATGGTAGCCCTTCATTATCCAAGTAAAAGATTCTAGTTGAAAATCAGGATAACACCGCCACCACCAATAATAATATATACGCATAGTATTTTGTCCCTTTCACTTTATGCGATATTATTTGAAGTATGAGAGTTAAATTATTTTATTTTTGTGCATGTAATTTAAATATGAAATATTTAAATTTTTTTAAATTTAAATTTAACTATTCGAATATTATGTAAAATATAAATGAAGACAATTGATAATTTTAAATATTTTAAGTATATCAAATAATCAGACTCCAAAACAAAGAAATTGTTTTTATTTTTTAAAAATAATAAATGTCTCAAATAAAATAAGACAAATGAAGTAAGGACAAATGTTAGCAGCAACAATAAAAGTGGAGCAAATAACAATAGAACAAAAACAAGAAATATAACGGTTCATAAATTGCAACTGATAGCGAGCTATTGGGCGAGGGGGAATTCATTATTCTTTGAAGAACAATAGTAGTACATGTTTAGCGCAATAGTGATAACTTTGGTTGTAATGGGATGATTATAATTTCTTATTCTTAACTAGACTATAGAGGTTGTCTAGAACTTTGAGTCCCTGTGAATAGGAAAAAAGGATAATTTCAAATATATATAATAAATTGATTAGTTTATAATAAATATAGTCATGTTTTACTAAAAAATAAATAGTCAAATCATAGGAAATATATAATGATTACGCCAAAAGTCATAGAAAATATATATTGACTATACAATATATATTATTACACATGAATTATACTTTGAATATATACATTATGATACTCAAAAGCTGAATAAAACTTGACTATGCATGAAATATCACTAACTATACACCGAATGATTACTTGTTTTATAACTGAAATGATTGAATGATCATTGATTTAATTATACTTAGAAAAAAACATATCAAAAGTGTCAACCTAAAAATAAAACTTGCAAATGCACTAAATTTAATCGAATCTACCGAATAAGATCTAGAAACCAAAATAAGAAAACAGATGTTAGCGCAACTATTATGTCATTAGGTAAGCAAGCATTTAACGAACAGGTGTAGATAAATGTCTCAAACGAAAAAAATCATATGATATATAATAAATAGATATTGCTATCTCATTCTATAATATTTGTTATTTTTAACAACCTAGTTTATTTGTTTAAATTTTTAATGAACAAATTAATAATTGCATGCATGGATTTTGGCGAGTTGTAGAAATCTGACCCTCCCCCTCGGCCGTGCATGTGGAATATTCACTCGTATTTGATTTTAATATTACTAGGTTAACGTTATCACAAGAATTTTTTATTAGGGTGTTTAAAATTCTCTTTAAAAACCTAAGCGGCAAGAAATCCTAAAACAACCGTGTGATCGACACTTATGGCCGGATTGGCCGGTGGGCAGCCTCCGCCGGAAGCACTGACGACATCAGAGGCAAGTAGTAAGCTGTCCTATGCAGCTTTATTGCAACACAGACGACTAAAAGGATACCCCTTCCACTGCAGAATATTACGTACTTGCACGGAGAACCAAGATTAGCCTGGGAGGAGGCGAAGGTTACACAGATGATTGTGAACGAACATCTGGAATATGTGGTAATTGAGAAATTTTCATATCGTTGGCCAGATATTATGATCTTAGGAGGCTCATCCCTTAACAATGCGAATTGAAGGGGGAGGTGAACTTTGGACTTCTTAGCAATAGGTACATACTAATTCGCGCTCGTGCATGGAGGATTATGTACTTCTATTGTCTAAACCTATATTCTACATTAATCACAAGAATTGGAATTATCTTATATGTAATTTAAAGTGGGACCCTCTATTTTGATTCCATGGCGGAGACGACAATTGCGGTTGCGTAGATCTCACTACCGTCTCCACCACCAAATTTTTTTGGAAAAGAGACAATTTTTTGATAGCATCACCAGTTGGAAAATCATTACAAGTGGATCTAGTAACAACCAATAAGACCAGACCTAGCTGCGCAAGAGTTAAAGTGGAGGTGGACCTAAAGAGTACTCTACCAAAGTGGGTTAGTGTTGGTATCAGGAAGAAAAGTGGTGAGATAACGAATAAGTGGATTCAAATCAAATATGATTATCTACCAAAGTACTATCACACTTGTAAGCTATAGGGACACAATGAGGAAGAATGCTTTGTACTTCACCCAGAACTATTTGAGGAAGACAGGAAGCAAGGTCGACAAAGAGAAAGACAATAAGAAGGATGCACCAAAGGAGAAAGAAACACTAGCGGAGAAAGGACCAAGTGCCAAAGCAGTGTGATGCAGGATACAGAGGAGGGACTAGTAACAAGGGAGTCATAATACAAAGGTTGGACCTAGGCAGAAGAGAGCACAAGTCACTACCAACAACAAGTATCAAGCCTTAGAGGAGAGCAAGTGAAGGGTGGACTTCCAGGTGTAATATAGAAGGATAAGGGGGAACTACAGAGGGGGACCAGATAAAGAGTACTAAGGAACGGATAAAAAGAAAATATGGGAAAAGGGGGAGGAAACAACACCAATCAGGGGAAGGAACAAGGGCAGGTGGTGGAGGTCACTGACAAAGGGGGTTTACAAACTCCAAGTAATAAGGCACAACAAGACATTGTAGACAGCACTTCAGCTGAAAAGGTAGGCAGCACACAAATAAGGAAGATTAATAGAGAGGAAAGTACCAAAGAGAGATGGGAGAAGAGATTACAGGTGGGGTAATGGATAGGGACCAATATAAGGAATTATAACTTACCGAAGGGAAAGAAAAGCTGGTGAGGACGACAAACAAAGTGAAGAAGAGGATAACATGTCAACAGCCAGGAAAACGAACGATAGGGACACTTTGGCAAAGGGGGATGGGGAGGTAAGCTTAAGTGAAAGGGTTTAATACGCATAAGGAGCAACAGATCAATGATAAACTAGTTCCAGAGGGTGTGACATTGACTACCCAACTCCAACATGAGGGGATCAACACACTCAGGAGCAAGGGGTTCCAGAAACACAGGACTCAAAAGCACAACTATCAGGAAAAGATGGAGATGGGGAGGAGGAAGAAGACATACAACCCAACATCAAAGACATTTCAAAAAGTAGGGAGTTATCTCCAAAGGGTACTAAGGAACTGTAGAAAGAGAAGAAGAATGGTAGATCTACATTATCAAAAAATAGTCAAATACAAACTGGAAGCAACTCGGGTAGACCAACAAGTAGTAAATGATAGTACACTATATGTTATTCTGGAATATTAGATCAATACAAACTCAAAATGCT
>JAOTQR010000086.1:21100010-21119050 GCA_025774065.1 Solanum ossicruentum | reverse complement strand
ATTTTTAATGTTATAGTTTGGTTGTAGGCTGACTTGTCTTGGTGGGATAAGACGAGTGCCATCACGCCCATTTTTGGATCGTGACAGTAATATACACATAAAAGTTTATAGAAAGGGTCACTATGAATTCAACTGTGCTTGTATATAAATAGTCATTTTCATTTCATCTAAATGTCTCATTGTATTGTAGTTGCAAAAACAGCTATAACAAATATCAATAGAAAAATAATTCAATGCCACCATTAATAGAACAGTATTTTTTGAAGATAGTTGAATGGAGTCCAACTTGCAAGGAAATACTACACATACCTGCTTGGTGTCCCACTTGCAATATTAACACGATTCTTGAGAGCAGAAACCTGTAATGAAGAATAACAAAAATCACCCCTGGCTTTTAAAAATTTCACTTTAGCATTTGACATGTTAGCAAGTTGAATTTATTGAACGGAATGAAAATAAGGATGTGCTAATATTGTTTATGATGTGTTAAGAAGATGAACGTTATTGAACATGAATGAAAAGGATGCACGAATAGCAGAGAGCTTTTTCGCCAGCGATTCAAAATTATAATTCAAAGTTCATGAGGCTTGCAAGTAGTATATGGAGTTTTTTTTTTTTTTGACTAATTGAGTAGTTTATGAGATTATTATATAAATACTAGTATGTGGATACCTGCTCCTCAATCTTCATATGCTTTGAGAAAAGCTTTGCAGCACGGCATTCAGTTGTCAAAGGCCGCAATTCTCTGCCAAAGCAAACTTATTTATAGGTCATACTAAGAGAAGAGCTACTGATAGTTGAACTACATTACTTAGAGTTCAGTTACAGGATTAAATTATGCATGCGGAACTACTCAAAGAAAGAATAAGATCTCACTCTAACAAAAGAACACCAACCTGAGAAGGTCCAACGAACGCAAGGCAGATAAGCTAATAACCAGAAGCGCAGGTTGCCCTGGGTTGATTTTCTCATCGAGCTCCTTTTCACATAGAATCTCTTTCCATGATGGTCCAAAAGCAACCTTCATATGATCAGCCAATGCACTATTAATTTTAGCTTGATCAGGATTGAGCTCAAGCATGCATTTCTCTGTATCATTACAATACAAAGTAAGATTCGTAACGTAGTCAGAAAGCCATTCATACATAGAAAAAGAACGAATGTATGAGTTTAAATGCATCAGGTACTTTTCCTCCAAAATTGTACATCTCTGTCCAGTCAGTAAAAGTTGTTCTTTTATTGATTTTTCATTGTTTATCAAATATTACCTGTTCCAACTTACTGTCGAAAACCTTTTTCTAGACAAGGAAACAAATAGTAAGACAACTACTAATACGCATCAATCCCACACTTACACGGATTTTCAACTTCAATTGTTTCCTATCCTATGCTATATTTGCCTTGAATCTGAGATGTTCTAAATCTTTTGAGATGACTTCTTTCCATTGAGAGTAAATGTTAGTGGACTAAACGTAGGCTATTTATAGGTAATTACATATCCTCACACCACAGTACAAGCACCATGTAACATCACTACCTATTGGGGTAAATGGTACGAAATCACCTAGATGTTTTGCCTCTGCTTTGATTCTGCTACTATCACTACAAATTTATATTCACCAATAACCAAGTTTTACCCAAAACGCCAATATGACTAACTAAATCAGTTGTCACAGCAAAGCCATTACTACCTTCCAATGTGACAGAAATCTAAGTACGCTCCAAACAAGTACTACCAACATTTAGGGATGGCAAGGTTATGTGGGAGGGGGCAGGTCCGGCTTTATGCGGGTGTAGGATGGGGTGGGTCTTGCAATATTTACTTGAAAATCAAACTTCCGTAAATTATTTATTCACCAACTCAACCCTCTAAAAGATCAATCTCCTATACAAAAATTAACTTGTGCAACATATATATATATATATATATAATTACCTCCAATAATCTAGTAACTATTGAAATAAACTTAGTGAGTACTGCAGAACCACCACCATTTTAGCTTTATCGTTTTGGCTCAAACTTTGTATTTTGAAAAAAAGAGCAGCCCTATGCATAAAGCATCTAGCGTCCGCAAAGTTCAGAGAAGAGTCGCATCTCAAGGGTAATGATAAAGATAGCTTAACCTAATGCAAGCATTAATAGGTGCTTTCACTACTAGAACTCCAATGATGAAGTCAAAATTTTCACTAAAGAATTCAAAATATGAAAAAATAAACACATGGAAGCTAAAATGGCTTAAACATCTATTATATTTATACATAAAAAATAATTTTAACCAGGTATAAACAAATATAATTTTCTGCCAAAAAAAATTTAGATCTGGCTTTATCCCTGGCTCAAACCTGAGCTATAGGTCACACATAGACAACTTTATCATTACTCAAAGACTCAAACTTTGCACGTATGTAAATGAAATTTATCTGATCATTATAGATAATCTATCAAGTACCGAGTAGACAAAAAAGATAAAATTGCTGGGTTCCAAGCTCATAAAACTAAAAATCGTGGTTTCACCTCTGATATTCAAAGAACTTGGAGTGGTTTAGTAGCTGATTAGAATTATTAGTTCCTTTATCTACTACTCCTCGTAAGATGATACATCAACTCTCTCATAATTTATACTTCCTCCATACCTTTTTAGTAGTCATATTCCATTCTCTTGATTATCAATCTGACTAATTTTCAAAGTTAAATTAAATTGACTTAATTTAATATTTTAACACAAAAATTTAAATATTCAAAAACTATAAAAAAAAAGTATTATAAATTGCAATTCTTTTTGTATAACAACAACATACAGTGGGGTTGAGGAGGGTAAAATGTGTGCGGCCTTACCACTACCTCAGTCACAGAAAGGCAAATTGCAATTTTTTCCATACATCATCAAAATTCATATTGTTTTACTTTATTTCCTAACATGTACGCGGATTTCTAAATTAGATAACTTATTTCCTAATTAACTATCAAACATTATAAATTTATAATTAACTTATAGAGAAATTAATACATGAATAACCTGTAAAGGAATCGAGTTCGAGTGAAGAAAGCTGAACCCTATTTGCTGATTGATACTGTTCATGGAAAAACTCCAGCTGTTGTGCTGCTGTAGGGTACCGAACGACGTCGTTTAACTGTTTATCTTTCACTTTCACATTCTGAGTAGATTTGCCATTGCTGTTGCTTCTCTTCTGCTTCACTTTTTTGGGTCCTAAGGGAAATCGTTTCTTCCTCTGCTGCTTCTGCTTCTTCTCCTTGCCGCTGCCCATTTTTGGTGCTGCTGGCCTAGGTTTGAATTTACCAAATTGAGGGGAACGAGAATATATAGTAACTTGAATATTGACTTATTTTATAATATAAACTTTTTTTTTTCAAAAAAGAAAAATTAAATTTCGAGCTAAATCAAATTATCACGTAGAACAAAAATATTATATAATGCTATATTTAAGGAAAAATCATTATATATAATGTATTAATCTTATATCAAGTGTATATATATTACTAACTACTCCTTCTGTCTCAAATTAATTAAATTTTTGAGACCTTTTTTAATGTTCAAAATAGTTGAATTGGTTAAAGTTCAAAAAGAATATTTGAAACTTTTCCATATTTGTCTTTTCATTTACTGAAGTTTTATATTTTCTAGTAAATAAATTAAACTACATATTTATGATTTCACAAAGACAATAATGAAAAATATGGTATAATTTGTCCTTAAATATTTTTTTAATATATGTATATTACTTCACAAATTCAATTAATATAAGACAGATGAAGTATATTAGAAGATTGAGTTAAAAGGAGGAGGATTGACATGTGTGTTGTAGTGTAATTTAATATATGTTTATGGGCATTTAGGATAATTTATCTAGACATATTTTATGTTTATACACGTGTCATTAAAAGCACAAATTGGATTTGTGTATAGATGTGTCATTAAATGTCAAAAGCTGAGCGTTTTCATTTTCTAATATTGAGACACCAATTGATGTAGGTTCAAGCTTATATTATTTCCTTCAAGCTATATTATTTCTTCTCCATTTTCTCTGCCATAAGTCTATAATCTAATCGTCTTTATCGTAATTTTCAGATACTTTTTGTGATTTCTTCTTCTTTTGATTTGAGTGTGTGAATTTAGATGCACATATAAACAAGCTATGAAGTCCTAGGATTATGGTGGCTAATAATTTTGTTGAGATGTATATGAAAATTGACTTGCTAATTTAGCTGGTTTATTGGTTGATAAAATTAATAATGGTCATAAGAATCATTTGTGTTATTTATTTATTTAAGTTAATGCTTATATTCTACGAAATAAATAATATTAATAAGAAAATATTTATATTTCTTGTAAAAAATGGTAAACGAACATGTTGAATTGAATTTGAATGTGTCAAAATAGAATATAAATAATATAATTTTTTAATTAAAAAAATATAATGTAAAATTAGAATAATAGAATCTAACTTATGAATTTGAGAATTTGACACATATATCTAAATAGTATTGCGCGGAATTAAATAAGTTGACATAATAAAAGTAAAATAATGTTAACTTTTAGTAGTGCTTGAAATTTGAAGAAGACGCCAAACAATAAAATTGATCTTTTTTGTAAGTAGACAATAATAGATTTTGCATAATATAAAACTTTTAACTGTTCGAAAAATTTCAAAATATCCAATATTAAGATAATAAAATTAAATAAAATGGAAACAAAAAAATGGTAATTATAAGAATAATAATGTATGTTCATATTAATTGTTATGATATAAATGAAGCAACAAAATAGGTAGCCGCGTGAATAAATTACCTAACTATTCCATTACTCAGGCATTACAACGATCCCCACATTAACACATTTTCTGGATGATTATTATCCATTGTATCGTTAGTTTAAATGCATCTTTATTTTGATTGTTAATTCTATTGATAGGCAATTATGGAAAAATCTATCTTATACAACGATCGATTGATGTAATTACGTTAATACTCAATATTTTCTTCATATTGGGTCTTATTATTTTTTTATCTTTATCTTATTTTTTCTGTAATAGCTTTATCTCCACCTTTTTTTTTCGTGTAGGTTTATTACACTTATAGTATGTAAATACAATTTTAACTTGCTTCAACTAACAATTACAACTTTAATTTATCAATACAAAAGTGAGTTTTAACTATTCAAGATAGGCATATTCAACCTACATGACTTCTTAAATGACGATTTTATGTGCTACATATGTTATAGGAGTACAACATAAAACGTCTGGAAAAATTTTAATATACCAAACTTGCCCTTTTCCCCACATATGGCATGAGCATTTATCACACTTAATGAGACTGTAGTTTCGGCGAAACTGTTATGGAACAGACGAATCACTTTCCCTTTATTAATGGCTTACGTACCCCTTTACTCTATCCAAGAGGAATCAAATTCCTTTCTTCCTTTCCTTATCTCCTTAAGGACCACCTCTAATTGCACTCAAATGAAGAAAAATGGGTAACATTTTCAGTTCCGCATTTCGTAAAAGGAGCAGTGATAGTCGCAGTTCTTCCGGGAGAAGGACGATTTCATCCTCGAGAAGTGAGAATTTCCGTTCAATTCCGGCGAGGAATTCGTCTTCCGGTTCGGGTTCTGTGAATGCGAAGAGGGATTTGAGTAATTCCAGTAAAGAGGAAATGGAAAAGATGAAGAAGAACAAGTATTACTATATTCCAGATAATTTCAAGTCACTTGATCAGGTTTTTTGTTCTTCTGCTTTCATTTATGCTATAGGTTCCAGCTGTAGAAGCAGTCGCGTAATCAAAGTGATTTGATTATCTAATATATACATAAAAGAAAAAATTCAATAGTATATAAATAAATAGTATAATTTTTTGTCGAAAGGGTTCGGATGAATCTTAGCTCAGCTTGAGCTTTATTTGACTAGCTAAGGAGTTTAAGAAAATAAAAAATGTATATAAGTATCTGATTTTTTGTAATTAAAATGGATTTCCTTTTTTTAAACAGAAATTGAAAAGAGTTTATTTTTGTAATTGAGGTATTCGGGTTAGTTTGCCTGTAGCTCGATTAATTCTAAATAACTGTTTAGCAAGATTTAGACATATAAATGAAACCATATAGTGTTTTTTCTTTGGGGGTTTGAACTTGAAGCCTAATAGTTTCCCCTCTCACTTGAACTATATTACTCCTGTGTTTCAATTTGTTTGTTTTATTTTTATCTTTAATTCGTTTAAAATATAATGAATCTTCCCTAGAACAAATAAAAAAAACTCTAGGAGGGTTCTTTTGGTATGGTTTACAAGAATAATGCTAAATAAGTTATATTAGTAATACTTGTATTAGTTATGCTTGCACTAATTATGAAATAAAATATTTATTTACAAAGATGTCCTTCATAAATATGCTGAGAGAGATATAAAAATAGATTTTTGAGGGGCAACTGTGTATTTAGCTGTGGTAATGCATGCATTTTAATCCCTTGCATTACTAATATCTACGAATTCATGTATTAATAATGCACATTTTAATACACAATAGAGTGTATAAGATATACTCCCTCCTTCCCATTTTATACGACACCTTTTGACTTGGCACGTATTTAAGGAAAAAAGAAAGACTTTTAAAACTTGTGATCTAAAATCATTCTTAGATATTTGTGTGGTTGAGAATCTTTTCATTAAGGGTAAAAAGGGAATTTTAAAGGTTAATTATTTTCAATTTGAGTAAGGCGACATTCTTTTGGGGATAGACCAAAAAGGAAAGAGTGTCACCTAAAATGGGACGACGGGAGTATATAGCATCAAAAAGTATAACAAGTATGTACCACTAATACATCAAGTTAATGTATACATTATTTTAGCTAATATACTCTACCAAACGACCCTTAGGTGATTTCTTCCTATTTTTCTTAGCCTTGATTGATAGAGCTATCTGGTACTTTTTTTGGTGGAAGACGACACCACGGCAGGTATCTCATGGAATTAGTCAAGGTGTGCAAGCTGCCCGGACACCACAGTTATAAAACAAAATAATGACTCTTTCTTTTTTACAATTCTTTAATTTCAACTTTCCACATGACTTTTTTAAGATCACAAGATTACTCCCGCCGCTTGAATTAGTTTATTCTACTTTTCTTCGTAGTCCATTATAAAAAAAAGTCTCCTTTTTTAACAACTTTTTAATTTCAACTTTAAACATGACATAATTAAGACCATGAGATTATTTCTTCTGTTTCAATTTGTTTGTTAACTTTTTTAGTCCGTTTAAAAAAGAATGTCTCTTTCATTTTTAACAATTCTATAATTTCAATTTTCCACGTTTCCTGTTTAAGACCACAAGATTAAATGACATTTTGGTTCATCATACATGTCCTTAATTTTAGACCACAAGATTGAAAAGTTTCTTAAACTTCGTGCTATATTGAACCAGAGGGAGCATTTTTTCCATTAGACTAAAAGTATGGAATAATAAAGGGAGTCATAAGTTGGCAACTTCTTTCTAAACTCATATTTGATAGTTCATAAGACACTCCATTTCTATAAAAGTATAAATACAAGTTAAAAAGCTTTGACGGATTAATGCTAATGTGCCATGGACATGATTATATCTCTATAAACTTATGGTGTATGGATCTTTTTATGCAGTGTATTGCTTGATGTAAACTTCGATAGTCGAAACGATTAATCAACAATAACAACATATCCAATGGAATCCCACGAGTGGGGTCTGGGGAGGGTAGAATGTACGCAAACCTTACCACTACCTCATAGATGTAGAGAGGTTGTTTCCTGGAAACCCTTGTCTCAAAAACTCATAATCAGAATAAACTAGATATGGAAAAGGTAAGGAAAAGAAAGGGAACAGAAAGAGCGACTAATAAGGAAAAGCACATGATAGTATGCAAATACGATAAAATTAACATATCAAGACGGAAAATGACTACACAAGATATAAAAAGCAATGTAAATACGCTAAAAGTAAACAAATATAAGACTAATTGATTCTAATTATTTAGACGGGTAAAAAGAGCAAGATTAGGGATATCTCATGTAGAATTTGTGTTGGGATTGATGACACAAAAAGCACATTCCAAAGAGTTAAATAACTTCTTTTTGATGAATGTCTTGGGGGGTTACAATCTAAAGATTGTTTTACAAAATGCTGAGTTGCAGAATAAAAACTAATAGAGCTGTCCAAAGGCCAAAGCTCATGGCAACACTAGACTTCTGTATATTCAGTTCAAAATTCATAAATGTCGAAGGGCTAAATCCAGGGAAGGACAATGTTTCATCTAGTTATCTATTATACCAGAGCTGTTTACTGCTAGGTATAAGTGTCTGTTTATTAATATATTGTTGCTTGTTGTAAATCTAATATTTCTGAATCACTACTTACTTTCAGGTCACTTTAGCCTTGAGAGAATCGGGTTTGGAGTCATCGAATTTGATTATTGGGATTGATTTCACGAAAAGTAACGAATGGACAGGTTAGTAGAGCAGTTGATTACTTTGTCAGTTGGAGTATAAATCCCATAGTACTAGCACACTGTAGTTGTGAATATATTATGATCATTAAATTTAGATCTTCCTGATGCTTGTAGCAATGTCAAACAGATTGTGAGTCTCATATTAGAGTACAAGTACAAGGAACATTGATTTGACTGTACTGGTTTCAACTTTTCTTGTTTGGGATTAGGTGTTCTTTGGATTGTCACCGAAGGTAAATTATTTATTTTCTTTCTGCAGGTAAAGTTTCATTCAACAACAAGAGCCTTCATGCAATAGGCAACTCCGTCAATCCATATGAGAAAGCTATATCTATCATTGGAAAGACATTGTCTCCGTTTGATGAAGACAATTTAATTCCTTGTTTTGGGTTTGGTGATGGTATGTTCCATTCCTAAAATATCCGCGTCCGAACAATAGTTCTCTGCAGTTTCAACATTCATTAACGTGTTGGTCTTTTTGATATTCTGCTGGCTTTCTTGCCATTGGACTCAATTTTTTGTTTTGTATTCTAGTGACCACTCATGATCAAAACGTGTTTAGCTTTCACACTGATCATTCTCCTTGCCATGGCTTCGAAGAAGTCCTAGCTTGCTACAAGAAAATAGTTCCAAATCTGCAATTATCTGGTATCCTTCTGTTCTAATTTACAAAGTTATGCGAATCACTTCCTTCATTTCTCCTTTTCGTTTTGGACGAGGGTTTCCAGGAAACAACCTCTCTATCTCTGTGAGGTAGTATATTTTACCCTCCCCAGACCCACGTGTGGGATTCCACTAGATATGTTGTTGTTGTTGTTGTTTTAACATAGAGACCATCTTTTAAAAGAATTGTCTAAAGCACGTCAATGGGATTGTCCTGATTATGTCCTTTTATGTTCAAGGGCCAACATCATACGGGCCAGTTGTAGATGCTGCAGTAGATATCGTGGAGAGAACTGGTGGACAATACCATGTGTTGGTTATCATTGCTGACGGCCAGGTTCTTAAATAAATGCTTCTAAATCTACCCCTCCCTTGATCAAACAACACTCACTTGCATTGATAAACGAACGCGCACATATGTGGAACCTTGTTAATGATAATCATACTCTTCTCGCTGTAATGTTGACACTTTTTCATATGCTGTAGGTTACCAGGAGTGTCAATACCAGTGATTCGGAACTCAGCCCACAAGAAGAAAACACAATTAATTCTATCGTTACTGCAAGGTATAATAGCATAGATGTATATTCTTTCGGTGTAAATTCATTTTCAAACTGCCCAATGCAAATCAATCAGCTTTATGAAATATAAAGTTACCGTAGAACAGTGTTGTGTGAAGTAATACCAACAAACCATGAGACGTAGGAAAATACTCACTGGATGTTCTGGAGCTAAGTGTATATTTGATCTTCGCAAACAGACATCCTATAAGCTATATTGGAATACTGTTTTGTGAACGCTATCTTAAAAATGTTTTCTGATAACTCACTTCTAACTTCAGCTTGTCACTAGTTTCAGCACTCCATTTCATCCAATTAGCCATGGCTGTTTATCGATCATACAGGTTAATGCAACTTGAATATGTGCTAAAGAGGTTCTCTATAGGTTACCGGGCTTGCCCTCTCTTAAAAATGCTACCAAATCACAACTGTTCATTTCTTTCCCTCGGGTACTTCGATCAATTTAACTCTCTTCTGAGTACTTTGATCTTTTCTTTGTGAACAATGTGGATATCATTTGAACAAGTAATCCATATAGAATTGGATTTTCTGATAGATCTTGATATTGAGATCTCCTTTTGATTGACTCAACGCGTATATTCTCAATCATCTAGCATTTGTTCTCAGTATGTATCCTCTCTCTATTGTTCTTGTTGGAGTTGGTGATGGACCTTGGGAAGACATGCAAAAATTTGATGACCGTATACCTGCTCGCGAGTTTGATAATTTTCAGGTATAATTCTAATACTATCTTTTAAGTTACACAGAGAATCGTCAATAGAAGTAGACATTAGTCTTTACATTCTTTTCTATCTGCAGTTTGTGAATTTTACTGCTATCATGAAAAAACATGCAACTGATTCGGAAAAAGAAGCTGCATTTGCTCTTGCTGCACTCATGGAGATCCCTATCCAATATAAAGCAGCTAGAGAACTTGGTCTGCTTGGGTATGCAGCATATTACTAGCTTTACTATTAGCACTTAACATCAATTTATATATGTTATTGAACAAAATCCCACAAGTGGGCTTAGGGAGAACAGAAATAAACGCAGACCTTACTCCTATCTTGTGAAGATAGAGAATTTGTTTTCGAAACACCCTCGACTCAAGTAAAACAAATATAAACGTCCTGGTGGATAGGTGAGAAATGAAACCTTGCTGCAATGTCGCTAATGCTCTTGATATTAATCCCTACACTCAATGGTTGTACGTGTTACTTATCTTGGGATTTTCTTGTATAGAAGAAGAACAGGTAAGGCGAAGAAGGTAGTTCCAAGGCCACCACCAATTCCTTACAGTCGCCGTATGTCAATCCCAACGCAAGATCAAAGCAGTCTTTCAGGATCCCCGCAAGATGAACAGAATCAAGTAAGACGTTAAATATTTCTTGATTTTTATACTGCCTTTGGTGCTTCACATGTTGAACATGCCATTTCTCTTCCCATGAGGTAATATAGTGATAGAGACGTTAGACACGGAGTAGGATAGAAGGGTAGTAGGTAGCTAAGTGTTGTTTTGCTTATCTTTTCATACTAGTAGTTGTGTATAAACCTTGTAGTTTCTTGTTATTCGAGTTCTGTTACTATTTGTTGTTTCTTATAATCATCTTGTTTTGTTGTATTTACTGTTCTTTTTAAGAACGTTTCGTCATACTTTCTTTAGTATTTTGCCATGACTTCTTCACTCCCATTATTTTTCTTTTTTCAAAATACTTCTCCTTGAGCCGAGAGTCCAGTGGAAACCTAAGTTGCTCGAACTATTGCCTCACCCATGTCGAATCCTTCAAAACCGTAGACATGTTTGAAGAGTTCGAGCAACATAGGCAGAAACAACCTCTCTACCTTCCAAGGTAAGAGGTAAGTTTTACTACGTATGCACTTTTCTCTCCAAACCCTACTTGTGGAAATACACGAGATATGTTATTGCTAATTGAGTGTTTGGATAATTTATATTTTCTTTTCTTTGTTCACGATGAAGGTTTGCCCAGTTTGTCTAACTGGTACGAAGGATATGGCTTTTGGTTGTGGACACATGGTGAGTTCCTTTTGTTTCTATCTTCCATCGATTTCTCATATGTTCACTCAACTAATTGTTGTTATCTCGAAAAGTCACATTAAAACGACTTTTTGAGATAATAATTACTAGTTGAGTGACCATTCGTGCATCAACTCTGGTTTTAATGAATTTGATGATCAATTGAATGCAGACTTGCAGAGAATGTGGTCCAAAATTATCCGCTTGTCCCATTTGTCGTCAACGAATAACTAGTCGTATACGGTTATACACTTGAAATACCAACTTCAATGACTGGTGTATGTAAATACGTGTATATTTCTCGAGTTTAACTTAGTATATGTCGATAATATAGAGAATTTTTACATTATCGCATTTTTACTTATTATAACAGATAACATATCATATTTTTATAATTATGAATCCTACTTTTTTGGAAGGTACAAATATGATAGTGTAAATGTTTTTCTCATTATTGTTTTACCGAACAATGTAAACAAACAGTGGATTTTTGCCAGTGTGGGTTGGTGAAGCTAACAAGAAATATGATGAAATTTGTTTTAAAATCGAAAATTGAATTGATTGTAACAAAATCAATAATATGTATTTTAATTTATTATCGTATCATCTTTATATACTAGCATGTGTTATTCATTGTTAGTCACACCTGTTATTTCTTCCCTTTCCCTCTCTTTACATTTTATTTTGTCATATCTAGTCCGTTCTACTTATGAGTTTTGAGCTGAGGGTTTTAGGAAACAGTCTCTCTACTTCTATGAGGTAGCGATAAGGTCTACGTACAATCTACCCTCCCCAAACTCTACTTGTGGGATTTCACTGAGTATGTTGTTGTTGTTGTATTTTAATTTATTAATTAAAAATTAACTATATTAATTTGGTTTACTTAAAAAATCAATTCTACTCAGTAACACTTGAAAATTTTTTTCGAAGGCAACGCTGGATCGAATCCACGACCACATGATTAAAAGCCACGTGCTCTATCATTGAACTAAGACGGCTTGATATATATTTTAAACATTATAGAATACCTAACTTAAAAGATTTATGTTAACAATCAAAAGATTTTTACCTAAATCAAGTTGCATCAAGGATCTAAATATATGTTCATGATTGTAATTTGATTGCACGTTCCATTTAATTCAATAAAATGTTTTGCTTTAATTCTAATCATAGTAAAACATTAATCCACCTTCCAAAACCATCAAAGTTCCTCTATAAACAAGGAACAATCCTTGTCATTTTCTAATCATGCAATAACTTTTTATTATTGCAAAACATCACAACACTCGGCGTAATTTCATAAGGCAAAGTCTGGTGATGATAGATGTAAACTCTTGACTGGAAAAGAGATGTAACTAGTTCCTTCAGAATTGGTAATCAATCCAATTTTCTATAGGGGAAAAAATAGGATGAATCAAAATATATAGCTGTTACACCAAAACTAGGTGTAAAGAACCAACTAAACTGATCTAGCAAATAAATCAACAGTACATAAACAAAAACAACAATTGAACCAGAGAATGTGATTGCATTATAAGATTTCAATTGAACAACTCGAACAAGCTCGACAGTTGACAATCAAATCTGACTTTGACGCAAACTTTGATAATATATAGAGAGATGATTTTTGATAGACATACACTCGAATAAAAATTTTTATTAGGAAAAGAAATTGTCATACTTATACAATATTGATTAGCAAACTAACACGCTTTCTTTGTACTCCTCTTCATCCATAGTATCACTCAATGTCCTTCCTTTAGTTTCTACCAAACACAACACAAACAATCCACAAATTGCTATACAAATCCCAAAAACACCAAAAGAAAACCACCTATTTTCCCTCCCAAATGCCACTAACATTGGACTAATTGCACCACCAAGAACCAATGCTTGTCTCACCATTGCCACTGCTGAATTTCTAACACATGTTGGGAACAATTCCACAGTGTAAATCAACAAAACATTAAAACAAGTACATGCACTAAAAAATGAAAAAAGTTCAAACCCCATTTGTAACACTTTAAAATCATCATTTTCTACTAGTACACAACCTATGCTACATACTCCACTTAACATAGAAAATAGTAATAGTGTTTTTTTCCTAGTTAAGTTTCCAATTAGGAAGAATGTTACCATAGATGCTGGCAATTCTGATAGTGCATTAAGTGTAACACTTAGGTATAGATTGAAAGGTAAATTTCCAACCCCTAATGGCATTCCATAATATACCATTCCTGTCCCAAAACCAACCATCATAACCGATATAAGTCGTTTAAAAGCCCATTTTTTTTCTACTAACATCTTGATAGCTGAGTAGAGATTGATTGTTGACTCGTCCAAATTCTGTATTACAAAATAAAATAGGTTACTTGCTATAACAAGTAAAAAGTTACGATGTATATAACATAAACTCAAATGTAGTCCTTGTAAGAGCCCAAAAATAAAAAATAGAAAAAAAGAATGGTTTTGAACACAGGAATGAAGGACACTCTTCATTAATTTTAGTTCGTTTGTTTTAATTAGTTTGACTTGATACGGAGTTTAAAAAAAAGTAAAGTAAAAAGTATCTCAAATTTTCAAGCTTCATACTTAAACTATCAGCAAATGTTGTTTGCGAGTTTTCTACCTGAAATATCATCAAATATTTATCAAAACACGCATCAACTATGAGTTGTTCCCTATTCCTACTTGAAATATCACAATCATTCAGATAGAAAAAAGGAAAAAATGTGTTTCGATAAATATTTAGTGATGGTTTAGGTAGAAAATTCACATATTACATTATTCATATATGAAATTTTAAAAAAATGGGATACTTCAAGCGTGTTTATGATCATTAACTCTTATGAAATTAAGAAAAAAATTTAATCTTGTGGTATTAAACTATAGATGTACTCAATACACTCAAATATACTTTGATTCTTGTGGTTTTAAATGTCTCATGTACGATATTGGATATAAAGAGTGAGATTCTTTTTTAAAAGGATCAAAAAGAAAAGTAAAACAAACGAACTGAAACGGAAGGAGGTAATAACTTACATTATGTTGTTGATCTTCCAAATCAATAAATGAGCCAAAGAAGCTCAAAGTCAAGCTACTCCTTGTAGTAATGCTTTTCAAAGTTGAGACAAAACCCTCTTTATTCCCTCTTACATAAAGCCATCTTGGTGATTCACAAACAAAAAAATGTACCAATATTGAGTACAAGATTGTTGGAAGACATGTCCACAAATACAACACTCTCCATGAAGACTCCCTATTCACAAAAGCAATAATTGGCAATGAAAGAAAACCAATTGTGAAACAAACAAAACCAATTATACCAACTTGTCCACGCCATTGATTTCCTACTAACTCTGTTGACAAAACAAGTGCACAAGTCCCAATAGTAGCCCTTCCAAATCCACTTAAAAACCTTAAAAATGAATACATCCAAATGTTTGTGGAAATCGAGGTAACTGTTCCCGCAACTGACATCACAAGACACGACAAAACCAACATGTTTTTCCGACCAAGTCTTGTGTCCGCCAAAGTTGACAGAACTAAACCTCCAACAAGACAACCAACGAAAAATGAAGACGCTGGTAAGCCATTGAGAACTGAACTCAACGACCATTCATTAACAGCAGACACGTCGGTGAAGACGCTAATAAATGTTTGTTGAGCATCAAAAACCCACGATATCGATACGAGGATCGATTGAAACAATTGTGCCCATCCAAATCCACCAATGCACCTTTCTATCGTCTCATCCAACGTTTTCGATGCCTTTTTTCGATTTAATAATAATGCTTCATCACTCATTTTTTCTTTTTGTGGAATTAAAAGTGTGTGTGAATGAAGGTCATTTATATATGGAAAAAAAAAACTAATAGGATTTTTATTTTTATTTTTTCATTCAGGTTGTTGTTCCTATTAATTTTTATTTTGTTAGGTTGGGCCAGTGGACAGTACCAGTGCAATGAAGTTGCCATTACAAGTTGTATAATGATTTGCTGGTATTTTCAGTATTTGGTATTATTTTATAAATAATTAATTTAATATATATTCTGGAAGGATCATATATATCATATTCATACCACGTGTGAATGACAAGGATCTGATTGGAAATGATTATCTAAATAAAAATCGACGTTTATGATAATCTTATGTATTTCTATAGCATAGAAGAGTCAAATTAAAAATGATCAGTGGTATTTCAGTAATTTTAATTTTATTTAAAGATAAAAATAATAATTATTGTATATTTAATGAAGAATTCATTATATCTTTACTTTTGTTATGTGTTCATAATGATGTTTTTGTAATAGTGTTAAAATGAATTTTAACTTTATTTAAGGTCAAAATAATGACTGTATAATTAATGAAGAGTTTATATTAGTTAACTTCTAGGAAACAACAATAAATGCTAAGCTTGTTTGGACATGTTTTAAAAAAAATTGAACTAAAAATAGTTGATTTTTTGCTCCTAAAAATGCTTTTAAGGATTAATGTGTAAATATATTTTTGGTATTAAGTTATATAATATATGTGCCCATTAAAGTTCGTATCTTGATTAATCAAACAGTCTTAAAACTGATGTATCTATACTTTTAATTTAATTTAAAGAAAATATCAAATTTGGTGACTGAAAGAGAAAACAATGTCTAACTTTCAAGAAATTAACAATTTGATAATGTATTCATTAAAATATTTAAAATTATTAGTTTTTCATTTTTATATAACATACTTTCTTAATATTAAATATGAAAAACTATTTAACAAATAAAAATTTGAAGGAAAATAAAATTCAAATTTGAGGAATTTTAAATTACAAAACAAAGAAAAATGAGGAGTTAAAAAACAAAAAGAACAACAAAACAAATGTCAATTGAAAAGGACTATGTTGAGAAATATAAAGAAAGAAAAAGAACTAAGAAATAAATAAAGGGAAAAAACAACTGAAAAAAAGAGAAAATAAGTATATTGGTTAGTTTGTTGGGGTAATATTCAAAGTTTTCTTTTACAACATGATATTTAGAGTTCAATCTCAATTTTTTTATTAATTTAATTTAGAATTTTACATTAAGGTAATTGTTTGTATTATATATATAAAAATAAAGTTGCTTTCATGATTATTTTATTTTTGTGGAATTAGAGATTAACTTTTTAATAAATACTTTTAATATTAACATCAAAATAAACAAAACGATTTCTACTTATTGAAGACAATAATAAAATAAATTACAATTTATCAACAAAGCTAACCACAAATAAATTATATCTGAGTTAATCAAAGATTTGTACAAATTATCATATGTAAAGCTTCAAACGCAAATATTACAAATAAAAGATAACAACTGTGGAAAATAAATACCACTTTTGAATATATGAAGATTGATAATTTTTTTCGAAGATATCAATATTTTATATATTTCTTTAACATGAAATATATTAATTCAGGATCTAACACACTTCTCTATTTCTTCTGTGGATAGAAATTTTTGGAATTCAACTTTCTCAAGTTTGGTTGTAAATGACGCATTTATACTGTATGAATATTTGAAACAAATAATAAAGTAATATATTAAAATTGTTTACTCAAAAAGGATGTGAACTTATTTTGGACATGTATCACAGGCCTTAAGTTATCTAGTGCATATATATATATATATATATATACACACACACACACGCACGCACACACAATTACATACTAAAATAGAGTAAAAAAGAAATGTTTTGAATCATTGCTCTTTGACTCTAACAAACAACAATAACATACCCTAGTGCCTCAAAAGGCTCCCGCTCATTGCAGGGTGAGGGGGGGTCGGATGTACGCAACCTAACCTCTATGTTTAAAAACATAAAGCGGCTGTTTCCAGATGACCCATGAGGAGCGTCGAAAGTTGCATGACTAACTGCTACTTCACAAATGAAAAAAGCGCAGATAGTTTAAAGAGCCATTTTGCTTTATTCCATCATACTCTAAGGCCAAAAATAGTCAATCTTTGGCTTCATCTAAGATTGATGGAAAGCTCTTTGACTCTAACCTATTATAGAAAAGTCAAAGTATTTAGGACGGTTTAAAAAGAATATATGAGCCAATTATATTATAATTGATTAAAAATTATTATTGTATTACTTATTTAAAGGGATTTTAAAAGGAAAAAAATAAGGAAAAGGTTCTTCAAGAATACTATTTTATTTTAAAAAAGTGTATTTTAAAAGAAGAAAATATGTTTATTAGAAAAAGAACATTTTTGACGTAAAAGTAGCAATAGAGACATTTATGAATTAAAGTATTAATTGAGGATAATTTTGATCATTTTTCGTTCTTTGATAACATTATTCTATATGGTATAATTTATCATTTAATTAACTCCCTTCAATTTAATTTATTTATTTAATTTTGACTGGATATCAAATTTAAAAATTAAAAAGATTTTTAAATTATGTGATCTTAATAAGTTAAAGATATATAAAATGTACTAAAACATTTTTGATCTACTGATATTAAACATATCATATAAGAATCAAAACTAAAGAGTTATCAAATAAATTATTAATTTTTATAAAAATTAAAAAAAATTAAGATGAAGGAAATATTACATTATATTAATTAATTCATTGTTCTAAAAGAACACGTAAATTTTTTATCCATGGGGACAAGTTGCATAGTCTATCTCTATAATTAATCCATTCCTAGTTAAATGACAATAATAACATGAAATTAGATGATTGCTAAAAGAAATAAAAATATTTGTTATAGTTTATTAAGACAAAATGGCCCTTAAAAAGATTCCATGCATTGTAAGGTCTTAAAAAGAAATTGACCTATCAGGATTGCGGTGGAGTTTTTATTCACATGGGTTTTACTTTTAATATATAGAACTTTTTTTTTATCATGAGTTCATTCAACGTAAAAATAGAATATATTTTTGTTAAAAAGGGTTTCGAGAGGGACCTTTGGTGGACGTCAAGGCGATTGGTGGTGGAATGATGAAGTCCAAGATAAAGTGAAAGATAAGAAGGTCGCTTACACAGAGTGGTTGGAGTGTAGGGATGAAGATGAAAAACAAAAGCTTAAGATAATCTATAAGACAATCAAGTTAGAAGCAAAGATGGCGGTGACAAATGTTAAGTCCGCAACTTTTGAGCGCCTTTATGAAGAGTTAAGTGATAAAGGTGGGGAAAAGAGATTGCATAGGCTCGCTAAAGTTAGAGAAAGGAAACCTTGCGACTTGGACCAAGTGAAGTGCATCAAGGATGAAGAGGGCGAGGTGTTAGTGGATGACACTTCCATTAAATTAAGG
>JAOTQR010000086.1:21089260-21099910 GCA_025774065.1 Solanum ossicruentum | reverse complement strand
GAACTTGATCTTACTGAGGACATGGCCTTAGATAGAAAAAAGTGGAGGTCGCGAATTAGAGTAGCAGGCTAATGGTAAGGTTAGGTATTTTTTGCCATATATTCGCATTACCTGTTATATTATGTGTTAATTTATACTGTCATTATTAGTCATCATTTTTCTGTTCTCTTCCCTTCTATTGTCATATCTAGTTCGTTCTTATTTACGGATTTTGAGATGAGGGTTTCCAGGAAATAGCCTCTCTATTTCTATGGTAGTGGTAAGATCTGCGTACATTCTACCCTCCCTAGACCTCACTTGTGGGATTATACTGGGTATATTGTTGTTGTTGTTGTTGAAATAGACCAATAAGGATTCCTCCTTTCTACCTCTTTGCACAAAAAAAGATTGAGATGATGTCACGTACCGGGAGGGTATCCTAGACATAACCAGCACTCAGAGATTATTGTTAGTCCTCAAGCGAATCACCTGGCCTCATCACATTTATTCATTCATACATTCTACAAATAAGCGGAAGAACAAAAAGAAGTAAATGAGCACATCTTATCTAGTCTCAAAACAATATCATATATAAAAAGGCTAGTATAAAAGAACTAGCTCACATTCTTATCAATCAATAATCTGAATCTAGTCTATGAAACTACTATCACTATTGGGTGGTGCCAATTACAGACCCATGGCTAACCTTAATCAAAATAAAGTTAATAAGTATCTAACTCTAAAGCAAGATGAAAATATCATATGAATCCTCCGAAGTATGGAAGGCTCACCAATCCGCTGAACGTCCAAAGATCCTCAATGATGCGCCTACTGATGATTTCGATCCCGTGAATCTACATCATAAAAAGATGCAGCGCCAGAGTGGCATCAATACACGGAATGTATTAGTATGCAAAATACCTAAATGAAATCGAAACATGTAGAATAGTATAGAAATAACATCAACTCAACATCAGAAGACTCAACTCATCTCAACTCAGTAAAACATACAAGTTTAAAGTAAATCAGGCTCTTTATAATGTACATTTGAAAAAAGAAAGAAAGACTCCATTAGAAATCTCATGCTTGATCAATATTGCTTGGGAGTTTCTCTTAACCGACATCTATCATATCACACCACCTTTAAATTAAGTGGTGCACAACGAATTAACATCTTTGTCACGTCAATCCTAAACTTGCCACGGTAAAAGACGTAGTATCTCTGTCTCTCTTTTGGATCCAAAGAGAATCGTCCAACTTTTGGGACAAGAGTCGCCAGAACGTGATGCACGACTATCCTACTCTGGCAAACGTAGTTTTCGAGTGATACAGCTCACCCAACTTGGTGCTCAATAATTGTAACACCTCGTGAAAGGATGAAAATACTCCTAGAAATAACCTTACGCATAATGTGTCTTTCCTTGCTCCGTTTGCAAATCCGAGACCGAATTTGCTATCGGTGTGAAAAATTGAGTCGGAAAATGGTCTCGGCTTGGCAAAAATGTGAAAAAATGCAAAATATTTTTGTGCAAGTGAGCTTAAAACAGTGGGATTTCCGCTCCCCTTTCATGACGCAGAGTGGACGCAAGCCACACTTAAGAATTTTTAAAAAATTCAGAAAAGTCAAAAATTGGGGAAAAAGTGTTATAAAACACTAGTGCGCTTCGTGCACTAGTGTAAAAAGAGGGGTAGTTTCTTTTTTTTTTGGAAAATGGAAAAATCGACTTTTCTCACACCTCATATCCTAAATTAATCCGTTTTAAGTCGTACTCAGTTCTAAAAACGTATTTCTACTCTTTCATCCTCTCAAGAACAAGAAACCCTTCCCAGAACTCCAAGCATAGAATTCAAGAACACTATGGATTCAAGATTTTACTTTCAATTCCTCAAGAACTCATTCCAAGGTATGTAAGGCCATCTCAAACCTACTATTTTGAGTATATTTTCAGAGATTGAAGCTATTTCACTCACGAACTTTCAAGAACTAGAAAGTTTAAGTCCTGTAACTTTTATGAAAGCATGTTAATTTCCACGGTGCACATAGAGTCTTGATGAATACTATAATTCTTGACTTCTATATTACGTAATCAAAGTATTGTCACCAAGTTATATCCATTTGGGCACAAAGATTTATGATTATTGAAGTTTCTTGAAAATCTTAATAATACTTCAACAAAAGAAAGACTAGTTTGAGAATCTTTAAGCTAAGTCCAAGAAGGGCATTTTTAAGAGCTTAATTTTTTGCATAGTAGTCAAGAAAAAATTTATTTATTTTGGGACTCTAAGTTGATTCTAGTCTTCAGTAAGTTAAAAAATTTAGTTGAGAAAAGTTTAATAAAAGTTAAAGTTGGGCCAAGTCCCCGAAAGATAAGATTTCAAGAATTTTTTCTTTAAAAGTTATGAGCTACATAAGAACATTTTGGGAATAGTATTGAGCACCGATATAGGTGAGAGTAGAATAAATTACTCAAACTCATAAACTATGTAGCCAGCATAGGATATGATTGTACTACGGTACCTTCCTCTTTAGCCACTGAAGTACAGGGAGGCTCTGGCAGCGTGGGCAAGACATTGTATCACCACGAAGCTTATAGTGGTGGTTGTCTTTTAGAGATACTCCCCAAGTTAAGAGACTATGTTTTACTTATCAGTTTCAGCATATTATTTTTAGCATGTTATTTCAGCATAAAAGTGTTAAGATTATTGCTATTCCATTTATTTATTATGATTATGTCTTTTGAAATGCATCATGATATCCCTATTAAATGTTTTGGTCATTTTACATACCGTAAATTTCACGTACTGACGTCCTTAGACCCTGCATCGTTTTATGATGCAGACGCAGGTGACAGAGTTCCTCAACAACCACTTCATTGAAAACGTAACAGCTATCAGTGTTTGGTGAGGCCTCTTCTCAGTCTGAGGCTCTATGATTTATATTTCTTTACAGTATTTACTTTCAGTTATGGCTACTTGAGACTTGTCGTAGTAACCATTTCAGACAGTTTAGTAGAGGTTCCATAGACTATGTGTTAGTATTTTAGTTTTCAGTTTATTCATATGTTGCTTAAGAGCTTTTCATTCAGTTATGCAGACAAATTGTGAATTAGTTTATTGTTCCTTTAGCTTTTTCACTTTTATGAGTCTTCCGCTGAGTAAGTAGTCAGGCCAAGTGATTCATTTGGAAGTAGAAATGGTTTTCGAGCGTCAACCACGTGCACGGTGTATGCTCAGAGTGTGACAATATTACTCCGAAGACTAAAACATGCACAACTCATCTATCAAATCAATTCTCTTTAAGACTCATATCAACTATCACCCTCATCTATCAATGAAATTATTATGAGAAAATATACTTAAATTATCATCAATATGTGTTCCAAAGCATCATGTAGACTCAATAGTCAATTAATCAAAACTCATTAGAATGTCAAGTATTTTCTAAAAGAAATACTCATGTTTCAAAAATAATTTCTGCATACCATCAAAACTCTTTCTCAAATCATTATTCATGCTCAAAGTTATATTCATGAAAACTCGATAAAATATGCTAAAAGAAATTATTAGTGTTTAACATGCTCAGTATAATCATCAATCTCAATTTTCAAAATAATGCATGAAAAAAATAACTATAGTCCTCAATTAGGGTTCATGTGAATGAAGACATGAACGTATTATTGTATATAGGAAATTCATTAATAACATATAACCTTAATTCAAGAATTTAATCATGATAATACTTCAAAAAAATATGTATGAGGACTCATGGGTTCTCAACTTATCTATGACTATCTATGGGGCACATGGGAGTACAATCACATGCTTTAAATTTAGTCTTTCATACCTGGGATGAAGAACTATTAATCTTCTTCAAATAATTTGACTCCGAATCTTGAAATCCCCAACTTTCTTTCTTTCTCCCTCAAGGACCCTCGCTTAGAAACTAGAAAAAGAATGGGTATTAAAACTCTTAATCTAAAGAAAACAACTGAGATATACGTTTTTGGGATTTAGGACGGGTTGAGAATGACAAAATTATCTTCCCAAAATAAAAGAAAAAAGATCACAAAAATTTGTATTGGTCTGCGAGCCGTGGACCAATGCATCTTTCCCAAAATTCCTCCAAACGAACTTTCTCCTTTCGTCAAAATTTTTTTAAAAAATATAAGTGTTGGTGCGCGTCTCTAGCGCGTCACGCCTGGGGCATGCATCAATACTGCCCCTAAATTAATTAGCATAAATTATTTTCTGACTCGGTTGCTCTAAAATTGGGTCGAAACTATTTTCCACTCAATTTTCGTGCTGATTGCAAATCGAAAATCAAACCCGATCTCGAATTTTCTATCAGTGTTTGGGAAGACGTGTTATGCGCATGATTACGTTTCAGGAATATTTCGGTAATTTCGCGAGGTGTTACAGATGACCAAGTGGATGTGCTTTGATTTCCTCCAACTTCGAGTAGGTGTGTCCGCACCCTCCTTAAGTGGAGGGGTTCCAGCTACCATAGGCTTCAATAAGAAAGAACCGTTTGAGTAAACAAAAGTGAGATCTTTCTATTTTCTTTGTCCCAGCTTGGTGAATCGCATCTGTACACAATTATATTCTTTGTTTGTGCGCCCCTTAGCGTTCTTGCTTAGTCTTTCAACAATTCGGAAGACAACGATAGAAACGGAGCCAATCATAGACAGGTTCTAGCTGCCATAGTGTTCCATAAGAAAGGCAATCGTTGACTAATGTTTCAAAACGATTTTCTAATTTTTTTAATTTTATTAATCTTTAAAAAATAATTAATGTTATATGACAAATAATCTTTATATATATAAAATTTGATATAAAGTTAAACGTGTTGGATCTGTCCCTGTTTTCTCCCATACCATAGTTTTGATGAAAAATAAAACTTAAAACTAAATAGATAATAAATTAGCTGGTGGCACACTAGGATTGAGTTGTCATATTTGACCACCTTTATTTTGTTGTTGGCTGGAGATTCTTGTTTTATTTGGGATAAATAATAAGTCAACTTTTAGACTGCAAGTGCACCCTCTTTTGAACCTAACTTGATTTCGCATGTTTCACAAAAATCTTTTTCTTAATCAATATATATATTATTAAAGAAGATATGATGCAGCATATCGTCAAAGACATGATCTAAGATAGAAAAAAGTGCAGGTCGCATATTAGGGTAGAAGGTTAGTTGGCTAGTAGGGATAGGTTGATGCCTTGTCTTATGATGTTAGTAGGATTAGTCGTGTCGTTATATATTTTGTTGTTATTTTCCATCATTGATTCTGCTATCTTTTATATTTATAAAATTATCAATTGTTTTCCACTCTAGTTATTTTTCATGTCTTGTATTTTCTGCTTTTGAAGCTAATATATTTGAATTAAGGGTCTTACGAAAACAACCTTTCTATCTCTGTGTAGTAGTGGTAAGGTCTGCGTATATTTTATCCTCATCTGACTGCACTTATGGGATTACAATAGGTATGTTATTGTTGTTGATTATTATTGTTATTATTAGCTTATGGTTACATTTTAATTTGTTCCATGTAAGAATTTTTCAATTTTTTATTCACATATTTAGATTGATCTATTTTTAATACCTCTATGACAATAGACAAGAGTGCATTACAATTTGTCGGGAAATTGAAATTATTAGGATCAACATGGATTGTGATAGAATGACTGAGATTCCTTCATTCTTAATCGGATACTTTGATTTTGAGCTTAATGGAAAAAAATCTCATTGCAACACCCAATGGAAACTAAAATGAATGATATTTGTTGTTGCTTTGTGTTTGATATTTGTTGTGTAGTCATTTTGGAGAATTTTTGACCAATTTATTGTTATAGTGGAGGATGTTTGAATATTTGTGATCTTATTCTTCGATTTAAAAGATTTTTCACGTTAAAATTTGATATATGTTTTTTAATAATAATAATAATAATAATAATAATAATAATAATAATAATAATAATAATATATTCAATAAAATTTTATAGATTGACTTGGAGATCTAGGATAGTGTACGCAAATTTTATCCCTACTTCATGAAGATAGAGATCATGCTCCGATGGGCTCAAGTAACTTACATCAAATCAAAACTTATATAAAAGTAACAGTACTTTTACTTGTAGGATCCTCCATTTAATTAATAATCACGTAATCAGTGTACATACAAATTAAAAATTCAGTAATTATAACATATAGAAGACAATATCCTATAGTCGTCATATACAAACATTTATTTCTTAGGGGTTATATATATATATATATATATATATATATAGTATACTATCTATATAAAAAGGATAATTTGGACGCACTAAACATTTGACATTTAATGTAGGGTTTGAAAACGAACTGCATCTCGAGGTGTGGGGTGATTTATATTCGACGACCACCAGTACCACCTTCCCTATTGCAATTGAAGTAAACAACGGCAACAGGTGAACCAAGATTGTGAAACCTTGCAAAGTCTCTTGTGTTAAAATTCTGACGTGAAGCGATTATGTCTGGTGCGTTGATGGCCTCGCGCCCCAATTGTCGAAACAACACAAAAATATATCGATGGATTCCCATAAATGGTCGTGGGCTCTCGTAGGAAACGACTTCATTGCCTAGTAATGAGAGTTTTGAGTTTAGTAGCAAATTGATTCAACGCGCGAAATTCTTTATTTCAAGTATGAATGAAATAAATATAAAGTTTGGACTAAGGAGGAAACATTAGGTGCACAATTTATTTTATTGTATTCTTTTATTTATTTTATTTTATTTTATTTTATTTGATTTCTAGGCTTGTTTTATTAGTGGTCATACTATGCGTAGGATTATTAAGGTAAAAAGACTATATTGATGAAATGTTATGAATTTTAGGAGAATAATCAATCCACTCAAAACAATAAGAAAAAGTAGTGATTCAAATCTACGTCATGAGCAATAAAATGACATACAAGAAAGTGAGTTTTGGTGGTGGGAGTTGATAGTATAAGGGTATTTTATGAAATACTAGTGATAGGAATAAATTCGTTTATTCGCGAATACAATATATTTTGATATATTTTAAAATAAAATGATTGTTTATATTTTGTAAATCCTCAAACTACTACTATATTTTAGATAAAGGTGAAACTATAAAAATTCTCAACCACTTAATTTTAAACATATACAATAATCACACAATAAATATAAGTATTAATCATCACATGATTCTCCCATCCTAATAGAATTTCAATAATAATTCCCTACAAAAATTGGGATATTGACATAATTAGCTATAAGTTATTAAAAAATTCAATTAGGTAAAAGTATTTATTGAATATGGATAAATTTTGTGGCTAATAATATTTTTGTTGTGCTATTATGCAGTGTAAAGCACACTTACCAAAGTTTGCTCCTGTAGTTGCTGGGATATCTGTGACCAGCCTAAAAAAAAAAAGGTGTCGACATTATATTTCTGCTATCAACGTTTCCATCTGTTTTGATATTTAAGAAAAATGATCAATTTATCTAAGTTTAAGTGTGACTTCGAATATCATTCTTTTTAAAATAGAACATGCATTTGCACGTTAATAAAATAGCTTTTCTACCTAAGATCTACATATATATTTTTTTTCAAATTTCGTTTTTAACGATTATACTAAATGTGTGTGTCTATCGATATATATAAATTAGATTTACCAGTGTAGATACTCCCTCAAGTTTGGGTTGCTAGGGTTTGGTGCATCAGGATCCACCATAACCTTTCAAAAAGAGAAGAATATTTCAAATATCTTGAAAATCAAAATAAAAAAATCGAAATAAAAATAAATACAATATATTATATGACGTTGTTTAATTAGGGTACATCCTACTTTTTCAAAGGAAGACAAACTTTCAAAAGTATAGATCTTCAAACTTGCAGTATTAAACATGCATGTCATAACATTTTTATTACTATATATAGTATGTAATATTAATGTGGACATCTCCATTTTCACTCATGTGGGTTCCATAACTCTAAATAAAAGCAATAAAACAAGTACGTAGCTGATGAATTAAAATTAGAACTAATATAATTCGTAGAATTAGAAATCTTTATTTTGTATCTAGTATTTTCTGCTTTGAGTTGAGGGTCTTTCGGAAACAACTTCTCTATCTCATGAGGTAGAGATAAGGTCTGCATAAGTTTACCCTCCTCAGACCTCACTTGTGAGATTTCACTGAGTATTTTATTGTTGTTGCTTAAACAATCTCAGTTATCTCCAAAATGAATGAAGAAGTTTGACGCTAAATACTTTAAGTTAATATTTATATTACGTAAAATAGAACAATAAATTTACCAGAGTGTAAAAAGTACGAAGATCATCTCCCCCAATGTCAATCCTAGGTTGATTGACAACTTGTGATGGCCTCAAGGCACATCCATTGTAGACCACCCTATTGTTGTAAACCACACCAAAGTCTGCACATCTTGTGAATGGATCCACAACATCTCCTATAACTCCAGAAACTATTAGAGGATCTCTTGGCATATTGTATTTTTTTTCCTTGGAATTTGTTTATTAATTAATAATTAAGCTCAATTTTGTTTCTAAAATATGAGCTAGATGATATTTTTATGAATACAAGAGCTAGCTAGCTCTTGTTATTTATATTCATGAGTACTAGAGCCAACACTTGTGGTCATAAAAATTATTTGTTTTTTTTTTTGGAATAATTTTTTACTTTATTTGAGAATAAGTATGTTGTCCGTCATGAGAATTTTAAATTTCACTTGAAGTGGGATTTCGAATTTATAATCTATTTTCAACTCCATCTTCATAATCTTAATAAGATATTTTTCTCTCCTTTGTAAAAAGTATAACGAAACATAATTTTATCTTTAATTCCAGCAGCAATAACAACAACAACGTAACATATCCAATGTAATTCGATATGAAGGATCTGAAAAAGATAAGATGTATGCAAATCTTAACTATACATTTATGAAATAGAAAAACTATTTTTGATAAATTCTCGTCTCAAAACAAATGAACACTATATAAAATGAAAACTTAACTTATTTTTTTAAAATAAATTAAAAAATATTTTATTTTTATTGCCAAAGGCCTACTAATTAAGTCTTTCTTTACCATCATAGGAATCTATATCTTTTTGAAGCTTTTCTTTAAGGGGAAACCATATATACCCTGTAAAGAGGAGAATCTAGGAATTAAAGATTTTTTATATCAATTTAGCTCAATATTATTTTTACTTAAATTATGTTAATAGATATTTCAATAATCCATAATACTGTTATTATTATTTTCTTTTTTCTTTTTATTATTAATTATTCAACAAATCTTCATAGGAGGATCACTATAATCATAATGTCTCTCCAATTGTTATACCTAAACTATAATAAGGGTGTCAAAATAAGCCTAAATATAAATAATTCGTCCAAAATTTTATGAGATGTACTCAAGATAATTTGAATTTGGTTCAATCACAACTTATTTAAGCCCTAGTCCATTTTGAAAGAATCTTCAATTAGCTCAATTTAATTTCTAATTTCACCCTATTCTAAGGTTCTTTACTTTTTTTTTATTTCAAAAAATAGAAATTATATATACAACAACAATGAAATCCCGCAAATTGGATATATATAATTTAAGGGGGGTTCCTAGTTGGTCCCTATTGGGTACCATCCCTTCACCCCTAACAAAACAGCCTGTACCAAAATAGGAAAATAGCAAAACAGCCTAATGTCATATTTTGGCCGAATAGGATACGTTAGTAAGAGTTTGTTTTCTAACAAATCTTGCATAATGTATGTATGTTTTCTATTTATGTTATATTTTTTATGGTTTATTTATAGTTTTTTATTTTAATTTTCTTGAGCTAAAATTCAAATTGTAGTTATAAAAAGTAAATAATAACATGTTAAAATGATTGAGATTGGGCGGATTAAATTGGATAGGTCATGATCCAACTCGAATTTTAGTTCATTTGAGCCCAACTCGTTTGAGCCCAAAATAAATTTAGGCGAATCATAACCTAACTTAAGTTCTATTTCAACTCATTTTAACATTTTCAATTTCAAAATAATCTGCTCATTTTAACACTCCTAAATTATAATAAAGCCCAGGGAGGCAAGAGTCATATAACAAGAATAAAGGACCAAACATTTTCTTGGATGATTGATAGCTACTTAAGTGGTCTCTCTAGACCATGTAAGTTGACTTTACACCCTAATAAATTGTACTTCATTTTATGTAAAATCATAATCAATAGATAATACTAAAGAGGCGTCTAGTGTGATGAATAAGGAAAATTAATTTCTGAATAATTTTTAATTAGCTTTTAATTTCCTGTTTGGTTGCACAAATTGAAATAACTTTATCTCAGGATTAACAATTAGTCTTGGGATAATTTATCCTTTCTAGGAGGTGGAATAATCTCAGGATAACTTCTCATGGGATAAAGTATGTCAAATAATAAAAATGTCCCCCTTGAACTCTCTTTTATACACTATTTTTACATTTATGGATATTAACATATTTTTTTATAATATTTATAATAGTTGATTAATCATTATTTTTATATATTTTTTAATTAAAAATTATATTTTATAAGTACAATTTTTTATTTATGAATATATTATAAGTTAAATTTATTTGTCTAATACTTATGATTATTATATTTTGATT
>JAOTQR010000086.1:21060365-21074655 GCA_025774065.1 Solanum ossicruentum | reverse complement strand
TTATGACTGCCATGCTAAAAATAGCAGCAGTATGATTTATCCCTAAGAAAAAAAAAAGAAGCGAATAAATATGATGGATAATTCTGTGTAAAGATATCAATATTACTAAAAGAAAGGCTTCTATAAGTATTGAAAATCCCTAGTAAAAAGAAACCTCATAGCAATGAAGACGAAGCTAAGACTGAGAAAGGC
This sequence comes from Solanum ossicruentum, assembly GCA_025774065.1. NCBI lineage: Eukaryota > Viridiplantae > Streptophyta > Magnoliopsida > Solanales > Solanaceae > Solanum > Solanum ossicruentum. The sequence continues at coordinate 21,074,463 of JAOTQR010000086.1, read as the reverse complement.
GCACTTACCAAATGCCATAGCATAGTCTGGTCGTACAAGGAGAGCACGCTGGTAACACTTAATGGCCTCCTGTGGCATTCCCAGAGCCTGAAAATACAAAGCAGATACACATTTCTCACATTCTTGTCCAGGCACTTGCACAAAGACCATATTAGCACAATGCAAAAGGGCTTACCTTATACACATTTCCCAGGTTCAAATATGCATCTGAAAAATTTGGTTTTAGCTTGACAGCTTCCTGGAAGAAGTTCAAACCACAAAATTGTGAGTCAACTTAATTGCCAATAAACAAAGAAAGAAGGCAAAATAAAAACAAATCCAAATCTCTGATTTAATAATGTATACTACGATATAAGGTACTGCGGACCTTGTAGTACTGCAATGCCCTGTTAAGATCACCAGTATCCATGAAGAGGCTAGCAAGATTGGACCATGCAACAGCAAATGTAGGTTGTATGCGTAGTGCCTCCAGATAACAATTGTATGCCTAACGGAAAACTAATAATCAAGACAACAGAAATCAACCAGCATAACTAGAGCCAGCAAAGCATCTATAGCCAACACAAATGCACAGGAACGGCACTTCAAGACTCAAAAAACCTGTCAAAGAATAACAAAATTGGAGAATACAGAGTAGATCTCACTCAACACGTATGTGCAGACATTGTTCAAAGTTCAAGTCCACAACCATCCTACAGCTACTCATTAAATACATTTAGGGCCCACCATCAATGATAGAACAAAACAAAATAAAGTTATGAAAGACCCAGTGTTTTACCTCTTGCACCAAACCTTGTGCTTTCATCAGATTCCCAAGATTGCTATGCGCGTCAACCTGGAAAGAATACAAACGAGTCAAGAAAGAATCATAGCAAGAAGCAAATCAACTGAACTGTTAAAAAGAAGCCAAATAAACAGGTAAGCTTAAATACCAGATGAGGATTTAAAGCTAGAGCCTGACGGCAACATTGGGCCGCCTCACTCAGCCTTCCTTTCCTCATATATGCACCAGCTAAATTTGACCAAGCATCAGCAAAATTGGGACGCAGCTGCAACCAAAATATTACCTTAAATTATGTCATCCAACAATAATGAACCATAGTTATATTATAGCAAACACCTTTGCTGCTATAACAAGATTCCAAACCAAAAGCCAAACTTGCAAATATATAGTTGAGGAACATGTTGCCATAATTTCTTGGAAAGACACTTCCATCACGTCGGAAAAGGAAAGGTCTTCTTTCAGTTTTTGAAAGAAGAAAGGAGAACAAAGAATTTCTAGGATCCAAATTGACCTGTATATATTCGTTCCCTAGCCAAATTGCCCTTTATATATTCTTTTTTCAATAACCAGATGCCCCTTACATATCCTTGTTAGCTCTATTTGAAAAGGTATGAGTTTTTAAAATCACCGAGAATTAGCCTGTTATCAGACAGAAAATTCCTCTTTGAACAAATTGCCAAGCATAGCTACAAAGAAAGGTCACTTTTAGGGTTAAAAGCCAAACCCCCAGAAAATATAACTTAACGAACAAGTGACTTATAGAAGTTTTGCATTAGATACAAACCTTGTTAGATGTTTCCACTAGAGACACTTTAGCACAAAGGGATGAAGGGTCCAGGACAGCTAACCAGAGGCGAATCTAGGAATGCAAGAACATGGGTGCACCATTTAAAAAAGGGACAAAATGAAGTTGGCTGGGATCGAACCCCCAACCTTCATGCTAGGAAAAAAACCCTTGAACTAGTGAATCAACTTGTCATTCTCTTACTTAAATTCGCCCCTGCAACTAACAAGACCTCTACAATCTAAAAAAATACTGGTCTCAAACCCTAACTTCTTTAGCACCACCTTCTCTAAACGTTTGATGCCTAAGAATTGACATCCACAACTTATACAACATAGTCCATGTAACAACATTCCAAGACCTCAAACCTTGACCCATTTCCGGACCAACGCAAGATTTTCTTATTGGACTTTGTGTATTAATGAGAGGAAATTATCGAGTCTTCAGCTGGTTGTTATGTGTAGCAGGCCTTCCCTCCTCTCACTTTGGAAAGATTTTTCAGTATTTTCTTATGATGACCTGGTCGAGATAGTACGATGTGATCCCTTAGATTCAATGTCAATCATGCTTCAACCCTAGGATTGTAGGTGAGGAACGTCATGAAATCACCAAAGAGTTGAGCAAACTTTAAAACGTTACAAAAACTTCAGGACATTAGAGCAATCCTTGGATTAGACAAATTACCCGAAGGGGATCATTAGGGCAATGATTCTTCTTTATTTTTGTAACTACCCATCTTAAGATACGAAGTCCCAAATCGGCAAAACACAAGAGAGATGTTGAGTATACAAGTAAACAGGTTTTACCTACCAGTGATGCGTTCTAAAGCCGTGCGAGCTAGGCCCAAAGCAAACAATATCACTAGCAGGCTGGGCCATTATAGTTTTCCTTTTACTCTTTATCCAAGAATAGTCCTTGCATATACACAAAAATATTTCTATATAAAATGCAAGTATAATGACCAAGTACTCAACTAATAACAACTTTGTTACCCTTCTCAAAAAAAATAACAACTTTGTTACAACATGCAGGAAATTTCTATGGAGAAGGAGCATGGAGTAATCACACAAAGCTATACTGGCTTGGGATAAGATATGCTGCCCAACAATCTGCAGGAGGCCTGAATGTACTGGACATTTCAATCTGGATAGTCCAGCAGTCTGTCACACTGTGGAACTTATTCAGGAACTTACGTAGGAAGAAGGATAAGTTGTGGGATGTATGGATTTACACAAACATTGTTAGACCAGCTATAATGAATGAGGAAGAGTGTTGCCAGTCAAGACTTCTCATGTTCAGAAGATGAATGCAGTGTAGATGAGAATGTGGATATGTGGACACACTAGGAGAGATATGATTTGGAACAATGATAAACGGATCAAGGTGGGAGTGGCCTGAGCGGTGGACCAGATGAAGGAGGTGAGCTAAGATGGTTCTTTGAGGAGCATGGATGCCTCAATGAGGTGTGAGAGGTAGGTATGATAGGTTTACGGGAAAGAGATAGACCAAAGAAGACTTAAGGCGAGGTAATTAGACATGACATGGCACATCTTAAGCTCATTGAGAGCATGACCTTTGATAGGAAAACATGAAGGTTGAGGATTAGGATAGAGGCTTAGTAGGTACTCGAGTGACTTCTCTCCTCCGTGTGGGAGAGCATGGTTCTAAATTAGAGCACAGCATGTAACTAACTTAGAGCACCTTGTCTACCCCTCTTCTACCTATCATTATCAGTATTGTTACCATTCTATTCACTATCTTCTTTTTTATAGAGTAACTATTGATTTCACTATCGTATTCTTCAAATCATGTTACTATTGTTGCTTTTTCTCCTTGGATTACCTTTACTATTTTGTTGGGAAAACTTTTCTTTTCTACAGTATTTTCACTGTAGCAGTTACCTTTGCATTTATTGCAAGCAATATGAGGAATTACGAGCAATATACGGACAAATAAAAATGCCATCTGAAAGTGAAGGGGCTTCAAGAGGTGAATGCTTATTGTGTTCAAGATGTTTTCTGTGCAAGGAAACAGCAGAGACAGTCAACCATCTATTTTTGCATTGAAAATTCACACCTCATCTTTGGAGAATTATCTCAAACATCACGGTAGCTCCAAGTAGTTGGGAGGAAACGTGTTCACATGCAAAGGACATGAGTACAGATGATCCTGTTAGTTCCATGTCTGATGAACTAACAGGATCATCTGGACTAAAAATAAAACCCTAATGTAACATGTTGGCCTTCCCTGCAAGTCAAACCCCAAAATTTTCCCATTATTACTAGGCTAATTAGTAAATTAGCTTGGGTTCCACAACTCAGGTTTTACTATAATCTCTACTTTATGCTCTTCTTTTCTTTTTGCTCTTAATGATCTTTGAAATATTTTTTGACTTGATTTTTTCAAGCAATGTAAAGTTCAAAGTTAAAATATGATTGAACAAATGCATGGTGCCATCAAGGGTATGGTGATTTCTACTGGGACAAAAAAAATTCTTATCTCTAACAACCCAGGATAAAAATAAAACCTGAAGAGTCCTTAAATTTGCTTCCTTGTGGTTCACACCAGAGAAAACAAGAGATTGGAAAACTTAAATAGCAAAAGCTTCCAAGGTAACAAAAGCCATGAAGAGGTAAACACTCAGAAATAAATATAACACTCTTTGATCCCAACAGAAGGGAGAGAAATTAATAGTATTAACCATCGACCTAAGCAGGATAAATAGAAAGTATAACATTCCATTAAGGCAAAAGATGCATACAAACCTCTATTGCAATCAAGTAATAGCGTATTGCAACATCGATGTTGTCCTTTTCCTGCAAATAATAGAAGGCAAACAAACCATATCAATGTTCAGTCGCAAAAAGCAGAAGTTAGCAACTGGAAGAACTAATCTAACCATACCTTCCAAGCATTTGCCATATTTCCATAGCACTCAGCAAATTGTGGGTTAACGCGGAGGGCTTCTTCATTTTTCGCAATGCACATATCAAAATCATGCAACTAAAACAAGGAAAAATTAAAATTCTTTACATAGATCAATGGGGATAATACACCCAAGATACAAGAGGCACGGAGAGTATAAACACTGCCCATAAAGCATACCTGATAATATATAGCCCCCAAAAGGAGGAGATTATCAGTGCGCTGGGGATTCCTCTCATAAACTGCCTTACTATGCTCTAGAGCCTGTTTATAGTTTCCAGCTTTGTAGTTCTGATGAGCAAGAGTTAAGAGTGTGTCCTCATCAACTGTGAAACAAGAAATACAGATATCAAAATCTATAGTAGAGAGCAAGTGAGTGAACTAGCAATGCATGTTATCATTAATAAACCTTCTCTGATGACCAAGAGTTACAAGTGTGTCCTGATCCACGTGGCACAGAAAATGAGAAATATAGATGTCAAAGTAGAGGGAGCTCCAACCTTGAAATTAAGTCTAATAATGGTTGCATGTTATCCACCACAAATAACAGTGTAACCACCAAAGAAAAGGAAAATCAACCAAAAGTCAAAACAACGCGCTATACACTTTAACTTGTGTTAATTTCTTGCAATCTTGTGATTTTTTTAATGACAAGGGAGACCCGCAGCCACTACCTTTGGGTGCACACCGGGTAAAACCCCGCTCCTATGGAATAGATTGCAAACCACACAAGAGACATAACCGCACTAGGCAAGCCCAGTGCAACAAGCTCAACCAGAAAGCATACCCCTTACGTTCACCAACAAGGGGTTTCGAACTTGAGACCTCCAACATAGAAGTCCCAAGTCGAAACCACTGGGCCACGCCGAAGGCTTTGTGATATTTTTATTTTATGCCATATGTAATCTTTTGGGGTTTGAGGCTTAGCATAAACTTACAAGACTATTTCAAAACTTGGTTGGTTTGCTCCACCAACAAAACATTACTATGGGTTCTCAGGATGTTTGGAAACGGCAAACTGGGGCAATAGTCTTTTCCCTTTTTCAAGAGAGGAGATTGTGTTTGCACATATCTCGATATGGATCCCTAGAGTACCGAGAAAGGTGTGGTTCTTCACTTGGCTAGCACGAGGGGGCGATTTTGACAGCGGCAAACTTGGGGAAGAGAAAGCTTACTTGTTTTGGTGCTTCATGTTAGAGAAACAACGCTAGATGTAGATCACTTGCTCTTACATTGCTGAGCATCTTCGTTATGTGGGAGAGCTGATGAGATGGTTTAGGTTTGAGTGTCTAATGTCGAGAACCGTGAAAGAAACAATGTTTAGATGCACTTGTAGAAATCGGAGTAGGAGATGCAAAACACGTGAATTTGCACCTTTAGCATTAATAAGGACCATATGGAGCCAAAGATTCACTATTTTTTGGCTTTGAGGTATGATGGAATAAAGCAAAATGGCTCTTTAAATTGTTCTACGCTTCTTTCAATTGTGAAGTAGCAGTTAGTCAATGCAACTTTCGATGCTCATCATGGGTCATCCGGAAACAGTCGCGCTATGTTTTTAAACATAGGGATCAAGCTGCGTACATCCGACCCCCCTTACCCCGCAATGGGCGGGAGCCTTTGAGGCATTAGGGTAATGTTGTTGTTGTAAGGACCATATGGAGGGAGAGGAATAAAAGAGCTTTTGATGGAATAGAGAAAGATGTCGTACACTAAAGAAATAGCCTCTTTTCCTTATTTCTTTTTGGTGCACCATGAAATCACTTTTTGTATAGATGATTGGGTGGTTTTCATAGAAAATCATGTGTTTTTGTAAGAATTTCTACTTTTTGTATATGGGTTAGTTAATGCTCTTTTGTTAATAATATTCTTATTTTATTAAAAAAGAAAAAAATGTTATATGGGATCTTTGGCATAGCCAAATAACATTGGACTATTTAGCATTTCCAAACATCATTTGTATTCAACTATCAAATACATCTATGCTTCGACTTACATATTCCTATTTCCCTATAAGACTACAAGGATAGTGCTATATGCATATAAGTTAAACATTGAGAAATATAGCATTCAATTATCAAATTGCAGGAAGTCCAAAGATCTCAACTTTATGCTATTAATAGTTGCATTTAACAATACAGTCTGTCATTGTTTGACACTAAAATCATTAAATAATGACAGTAGTCACCCCAAGCCCATGCTTTTTACCCTTATCTTCACAATAAGTTGGAATTAAAAACAAACCAAGTAGCATATGGACTTTCTCTCCATTCCGATCTTCTTCATTTTCCATTATGTTCTTCAACTTACTGGTTACCATAATTTGTTTGGACAAATCCAGAACAGATCTTACACTAATGATTAATTTCACATTGACAAAGGTATGAGGGCAAAGTTGTGAGTCCTTGTAAAATAGGTCTCAACAGTTAAAAATCATGAATTCCTTAACCTTCTACCCTGTTCTTTGAATGCTTTTGCATCCAATGAGCTGCATAAATCAGCATGTTTGCTATCTGTTCAAGGCGTGTTATGACCATTTTCAAGATGGCTTCAGCCATAAAAGGAGTCCATAATTCAGCCCTTCAAACTACAACACTTCTGCTGGTCCATTTGAATACAGAGCTGAAGAAGTTTATGTAGACAATAAAAACAGCAGATTTTTACAGATTGCATTTCATTTGAACGAAGGCTATGTTCAGACACAAATTCTATGATGAAAAACCATCTAACATTTATAATGTGATCACTTGAATAACAACTTCTTTTTTGAAACCGGTAACATGTCACCCCATGAATAACTATAGTAATTCTTCCTACCTTATTGCATTGGTTAAAAGCTATGCATGCTTAAACATCTCATTGAGAATTGCTAGAATAAAATTTATAGCTAGTATAAGTTAAGTAGCGCCTAGTGGTTTATCACATCAATCCACTGATAATCACCTGAAAGATACAATGAAACCAACAAAAAATGGAAGGATATAAAAACAAGTCAAATACTAAATTTACAACACTATAATTACGAAACAAAAGAAACAATCCCTCTTTATCAACTTCCGCACTTCTAGGTAAACTCTTCTCATCTATCCTAGCCTTGGTGAACAGAACTACCTAGTGCATATTGTTGGAGGGAAGTGCCAGGTATACCATGGACTTAGTCAAGGTGCGCACAAGATAGCCTGCTCTGCATGGTTATAACGGAAAAGAAATCGCACTTCATATATGTATAAAGTCTCCAATACTCGAAATTGTCTTCCTAATTCATTAATCCCTCCCAAATCAATTTCCACATACTTCTATGTGATTCATTCTCCTCTATCCTAGCCTTGTCGGAGGGAGACCTCTATTGCTAATGGGAGATACCAGGTATTCGTGCAATTAATCAAGTTGCACACAAACTTGCCCAGACACCACAATTATCAAAAACAAAATTCCACTTTAAAAAATATATATGCATAGTCTCCAATACTCAAAAATCATCTTCCTAATTCATTAAACCCTCTCAACACCAAATTCAACTATAAGGAAAGAATTTTTAACCACAAAACACCTCAATTCCAAACCTAAACACATCTAACTAACTAAATTAAAATAAACAAAAAACTAAACAGCTCGAAATAAACTTACTTCACCCTCACAACACCGAATTCAACATAAAGAGAATTGTTAACCACAAACCAAACCAACTCTATTCAAAACCTAAACAAATCTAATTAACTAAAATAAGTTATTTAAAAAAAAAAATAAACATAAACAGCTCAAAATATACTTACTCTACCCTCTAACATCGAAATTCAACATAAAACCATAAATCTTAACCTAAAACATCAAACTAAACAGCTCGAAATATAATTTACTTTACCCTCTCAACACCTAATTCAACATAAAGCCAGAATTTTTAACCACGAAACACCTCAATTCCAAACCTAAACACATTTAACAAACTAAAAATTTTCAAAAAACAAAACAACATAAACAGCTTAAAATATACTTTATCCTCTAACATCGAAATTCAACATAAAACCATAAATCTTAACGTAAACAAACAGCTCGAAATATACTTTTACCCTCTCAACGCCGCACTCAACACAAACATAGAATTTTCAACCAAAAAACACCTCAACTCTAAACCTATAACACATCTAACTAACTAAAAAAAAATCAAAAAAACAACATACACAGCTCAAAATACTTCACCTTACCCTCTGACACCAAAACTTAACATTTTTTAATCTAAACACATCAAACTAAAACAACCAGCTCAAAATACACTTCACATTTTACCTTCTCTAGACAACTCCGGCTTGATATTCACCGACGACAGACCCGAATCAGCATAAAACGGAAACGACGAATCAGTTCTCAGATCACCATCATGTGAAACCCTAGGAATCAACAACTGTTGCTGATACTGCCGTGGATCGCTTTGCAGCGACAACATCCTGATCTACAACATGCACTAATCTCCTCCAAAATTCACCAAAATAATTGAAAGAGATTGTGAACTTCGCCGAAAATTGAAAGGAAATGGAGAATCCCCAATTTTTCTCTTTCGGTTTGTTATTATACTGTAATGCCGAATGTATAGCTTGAAGTTACGAGCTCTTTTCTTATTGGCGTTTGTGTGAAAAGACGATATTGCCCTCGTGTTATGGAATGACACGTGTTTTTTGTTTGGTTTTGGTCGGTTTGACTACTTTATTACTAGTACTAGTAAGGTGTGAATAATGTAGCATATTATTCGGCAAAAACTTTATCAATCGGTGTTATTTAATAGTTATTTTTTAATTATTTTAAGTTAAATTTTAGAATTTTTGATCATACGCGAAATGTCTATTTAGATTTAATGACCAAAAATACAAGTAATGTGGCATATTATTCAGTAAAATTTATGTAATATGCATTTATTTAGTGGGTATTATAAATGATATTTGAAAATTCGAGTTGTGTTTGATCGTAGATATAAATTGGAATTGCTTATTAAGTTTTTTAGAGTAATTTGAAGTAATATTTTTTTGTTATTTTTCAGATTTTTAAAAGTTTTGAATTTTGAATTTTTATGGCCGAATGTGTTTTGTAGAGTTAAACTCCAAAAAAATAAAAAACATCGTGAAAAAAACTTTTTTAGAGTTAAAAGATCAAACAAATATAAGTAAATGAAGAATGTTTTTACTAATATATCCTTGTACGTGTATTTTTTCGTGAGTTTAATATATTAATTTTTTTTTTCAATTTTTTGGGCCTATTAAGTCATTTTGTCTGTCATCAATTTTATTTTTAAGAAGGCTGAATTTAAGGCCCGAAATTTGAACAAAGAAGAAGCCCAGCTTTAGTGTTGACCCTACCATCATAGGCAAGTGCAGGTAGTCGAAACAAGTAATACAGTAATTTTATAAAGATCAGAATGTCGAACTCAAGAAACTTGATATAACTTGATAATTTTTCAAATTGTTATGTTGATGAAAAATGAAATAAACCTTGATTAAAATTTTTATTGCAAACTAGTTAATGAACTATTAAAACTGGGAATTATGATTATATTCAAGTTGATTTTTGTGATTAAATATCAATATAGTTATTATACATCACACTCATGTTTGAGTTGTCGATTGTTGATTCAAAGGGTTGAAATTACCAAAATAGGGTTGCACACCTTTTTTTAGTCTATTTCTAGTGTTTGTCTAACTATATCATTGAGCGAGGATAGACAATCCACTAAAAATGCCTTAAAATTTTCATCCTTTATTTTGAATCTGCACCTCTTAAGTGGCCCCTCCTATGGGGGGATATTAACACTTTTATAATCATATTTTTTCTCAATTTAACATGCTTAGCATGCTTAACACTTTTACTATTATATTTTACACAATTACAATTATATTTTCTCAATTTAGCATGCTTAACATGCTTAACACTTTTACTATTATATTTTACTTTATAGCCTCCTGATAAATATATATAATTGTAATTGTGTAAAATATAATAGTAAAAGTGTTAAGCATGTTAAGCATGTTAAATTGAGAAAATATAATTGTAATTGTGTAAAATATAATAGTAAAAGTGTTAAGCATGTTAAATTGAGAAAAAATATAATTATAAAAGTGTTAATATCCCCCCATAGGAGGGGCCACTTAAGAGGTGCATTTTCAAGCAAGGTGTAGAGATATTTGTCACAATTCTCCAATACACAAATCAATTTATTTTCATAAATCAAACAAGCTTCTTATACTGCCTATGTTCTATGCATCAGAAACATCTTTCGAATTCATGATACACAACAAGTTCATTTTCAAGGTGATAAAGCTTATAAATGGATGATTTAAGGAGTATAAGAACAATCACAACTCATTCATAGATGTAAAGATTCAACAACTAAAACATTGTCTATAGTTATAATCCCAAAAAATGGTGAGTTTAGCAACTCATATTAAGATTATACACCAGATACATATTCAAACTCGTAACTAAAATAAAAAATTTAAGAAATTGGACTAACCAAAGGTTGAAGGACTTATTTTTCCTCTTTCCTTCGCTGTTTTTGTCCTAAATATAACACCCTGATCAATTACAACTAAGGTGGGCTATCTTATAACACTAAGAATCCCTGAAAATCTGGCTTTTCTCAAGTCCGCGTCGCGGACTTAACCTACTTTTTACCCACTGGCTATTTTTATCAGCTGACTCAGAAAGCACCCATTTAACACTGATCCACGACGCGGACTTGAACGCAGACCAGGTGTTAAATATTTTCTTAGTTTTGCCACATGCTGATGTCTCCACTTGGTTCATGTATCACTCTGAAGGGATGTATTCTAGTAAAAATTCATAAAAATCACAATAACATGATGCACTTAGTCCAACATTAACAAAATATGCAAAATAATTATAAAAAGGTTTAAAACATTATGATTTGACCCTCGAGTGTCACTCTACTTATGAAATTTTTTATTAGTTAGGCGTATAAATACGCCTAAGATCATTAAGCCTTTGCTTTATTATAAACGAAATAAAAGAATCTATCTGTCCCTATCTTTTTCGCATTCTTCATTTTCCTACATTTTTTTCAAGTACTTCCTTTTGATAGTCGTCAGAACCTAACTCTTCACCATCTCCTTCTTTGAATTTTTATCCATTTTTCACTACTTAGAGGCAATTGTTCACTAATATTGCTAGTTTTCTTCTTGCTTATTTCTTTCCTTATACACTTCATCTTTCTATTTGGGGGAAATAATGTGTCAACCTTAGTGTGGAGCTCGTAGAGATAACTGTCGAAAGGTTGTAATGATATCACAATTGATTTTTTGATTTCTTTTTTTAATTCTATATAAATCCGACATGATTTTTCTCTTTTTTAATTGGATTTGAGCTTTTTGTCCATTCTATCTAAATTTTATGCGGACCTCCATGCTTGAATGCTAATGATAATGTTATTTCTTTATGTTTTCGGTGAAAGTTTTTCTATGCTAATCTAGATTAGTAAAATTTACTCAAATGTACATGTGTTTGGTCTTCCTTTCTCATCCAATTTGTATGCTTGCATTTTTATCTTCAAGGGGTTTAATTTTTTCTATCTTAACTTTGGTGGATAAAATTTATATTTTATCAATGTTAATAATATATTTTTCTCTTATCGATAAATCCGCAAAAGTTGTTAAATTCTAGTATCTCTAGTCAATTAATAGCTAAATTAGCTAAACAATCTACTATTTGATTACCTTTCTTCGATATATGCTTAATTGTGATATTTTGTTTTTGTATTTCTCCTTTTATGATTTTCAACATTTTTGATATTTTTCAATGTGAGTGAATACATTTTTATTGCTAGATTTTGAAATCCTTTGCTTACACTGGTCTTTAAGGCTACCGCATGGTTCTTGCCTATGTTTTTATGTTTGAATCTTATTTTTCTAGATTATACACGTTAAATTCTCATTTCTATCTAAAATCATAAGCATTCGTACTAGAATTATCCTTACTAACACCATTTGTATTACATTTCAATTGTTCTTTTTTTTATATAGTGATATATCTTTAAGTTTATAAGAATTTAAGAATTTCACTATTTGTAGTCATGATTTTTATTTAATATTGTATCCCGAATACTCTTTATCACTGGTTGTATCAAAATTTAACAATCTACACGACCTTTATGCTTAATGTGATTTTTTTCCTTTTAATAAACTTCATAATATCAAAGCTAGTGTGTCTCTTAATACTTGTTGTAAGTTATATCGAACTTTAGCATCTGTTGTCATGCATATGTGCCTCTTCATAACTATTGACCTATGAAAATAATTAGAAACAAAAGCCATAATTTTTATTTGTCACGTTTCATAATACCAATATCTAGAAATGATATTAATTCTCATCATTCTTACGTTATCATCAGTTGTACTTCTCCCTTTTCATATTCTTCATAAGAAAAAGTTAATCTTATAACGTAAATTTTTTAATCATACTAGATCGTATTTCTTATCTTTATCTCATTTTTCCTCCTTAGCTCCCATGCTGATTTGATAAAGATTTTTTTTTAAGCATTGCTCATTTACCACAATTTATCTTGACACCAATATTAATAACAAAAAAGATTGCTCAAACGAAATTGCTCCTTGTACGTACTGAGTTGTATATTTGGTCGTATTATAATAATGTGTATGAATTATCTATAATTACGTGATGTGATATGGTACTTAGTATTTCGCCATTTTATTTCTAAATATCAAATATTTCCTTCCCCCCCCCCACCACTCAACCCACCCTTCCCATATACTACATCAAATACTCTAATATTAAAATTGTGGTATAAAAAAAATTCAAATGTGTATCATATATTATATCAACTCAATGGTAAAACATACACTTGAAAAAAAAATTCTTGCAAATTTTACGTCAAGCTATTTATTTTTTTCCCTCGTCTAACTTTTCACCATATATATAAAAATATTATTTTTTTAATTATCAATTGTTCTCTTTTTTCGCTGAATTATCATCACTTATATGTTAAAATATACATCAGTTAATAGTTATTTTTTTTTACACAAGCTATCACCATCATTCACACACAAAAAAAAAAATTATAATTAGAATATGTTTAATTATATATATGACGAAAGTTTAGATGCAAAAATAAAATAATTAATAGAATACAATTCATATTTTTTTAAAAAAAAACATTTTTAATTACTATTTGCTCCCTCTTAATGTTCGTGCTTAATTTAATAAGTCCCCACAGCCACAAACTAGGACAATATGAGTATATTAATTTATTTATTAGTAGATAGAAATATAAGATGTAATAAATATCATGTGTTTTTATAAATTTCTTTCGTATGCTATATTGTTCAATGTAAATTTTAAATATCTATATGTGAACAAGATGATTCCAACAAGTACACTATCATACAAAAAGTATTTTTTAAAAGGTTGAAATCAAATTTTGATTTTACTTGTTTTGAGTACTATATATATATTTTTTTGTCTTCACACTCCCAATAGTCCTTAAATTTTAATTTACTGAGTGACAATATTTTGTTAAGCCATACTATGAAGGTATGGGAGAAAGTGGTGGAAAGGAGGGTGCGCAGAATAGTATCTGTCTCGGAGAA
>JAOTQR010000086.1:21033177-21044833 GCA_025774065.1 Solanum ossicruentum | reverse complement strand
TTTTGGGGCTATATAATCCCTTCTTATTCTTCATTTCAGGGGGGATCGGAGGAAGGGAGAAGAGTTTATTTTGAGAGTAAGTATATTTTCAGATTGGTCGAGTCACTCCTAGGTCGAAAATTCTTGGTTTGAGGTTGACGGATTTTCAATCTTGGTGGTGTCGAAGTTTATCCTAAGCTCGTCATCCTAGTTTCGCTGCTCCGGCAAAGGTAATATCCCAATCTTCATCTCGTTTCAAGTCTTATATACTATGTTTGAATATGAATCTTGGAGCTATATTGAAGTTTCCTGTTTGCACTTTGTTTTGACTGGAAACTCCCTGTTGTGATGAATCGATGTTGTGGTGTTAAGATGTTTTCTGAAGTCACAGAGTCATCTTTGAGCTATAAAGGTCCTGTTTCAATACTGGTTTCACGCTTTTGTTTGAGACTTTGTCGTGTTTTGTCGAGTTTAAGCTTTCCAGTTAAGTGATGTTTTAAAATATCATTTGTGCTACTCTGAGAAGGCCTGTGAGCCCATGTTCTCTTGGTTGATTTCATCTTGCATCTCTGTTTCAGTCTTGTTACTGTCAAACATGTGAATATCGTGAGCTGTTTGTCATTTCGTTTTAGTTTCCTTGGGGTCGTATTTACTTCTAATGGTTATCTACTGATCTAGGTGAAAATGAGATGCGAGCTGGTCTCTTAAGTTGGTTTATGTTATACTTTGTACTGATGTTGGTTTGAATCATGTATCATCATATGAGTCTTTGAATATTTAGATACTAAGAATGCATACGTCCTCATTTACGCGTTTATTTTCCCTGTTTTGCTCTCTTTTCTGAAACTTTTTTGATCCATCTGAGGAACATTGTTAACTCATCTACGTGCTGCTGCCATGTCAATGTGTTGGTTTTCTACTAAACTTTTAAATTATTTGAGTTTGTGTGCGTCTTCCTCTTCCTGGAGTATTGCTTTCACTCGTGTGAACTCAGAACCAAGTTTTCTCGTTAGAGTGTCTGTTATAGTGCATTAAGAGGTTGCTGTGAAAGAGAAAGTATGGTTTTATGTATGTTTTACTCTTTTCGCAAACTGATTTAGTTCAAGAATTCTAGGATATGCCTTGGGTTCAAAGTTGGGGGTTCGAAACCATGCAAGTTCTCTGATTTCTTAATTCTGTTCTCCTTTAACTGCTGCTGAAGTTATAGTTTGTTCAAGCTCACTACGGATTAAGATCCTATGATTTCATTTAGCTTGTACTTACATGTTTTGGCCTGTTCGTTTTGAAGTTGCATTGTCTTGCTTTCAAATTGTGTTTATGCTTTGCCTTTTACCTCAAACTTAAGATTCCATCTCATATATGTGTTTGAGGCTGTGTGTTACTGTTACTGTTTGTTGTGGTGATTTTCGGAGTTGTAAAACTAAGTTTAAACTACAGAAGCTTGGTTGACGTTAGTTTCCTGCTTCTCTGCTTGATGTTCTGTATCAAACTTTCTGGGTTAATAAAGCTTTGAAATGGTCCTTTTCTTTGGGTCTATACTCTAGCAGTCACGGCTTTATGCTGGTTTTAATTCTTAATGAAAACAACTTCGAATATGTGAGTTGTGAGGTTTTTTCTGTTCTGGTTTCGATTTACATCGATTCGTTTGTTGTCGTCTTAATTTAGCATGTCATGCCTTGTTCTTGGTGATGGTTTCTTATCTTTAAGATGCAGTCGTTCCCTTTTTCTCACGAACATAGCCTGCTGTAAGGGTCGTCTTGTTTTTAGTTCAGTTACAATTTGCTGTCGTCATTTTTCTACTAAATATCAAGCTGATATTATGATGTTATTCCAAGTTTTGCCTTATGAATGCTTCTCCTATCCATTTCCTGTTAGCTTATCATGTAGGGAATTATGTAATTCGATGTTGTTGTATAAGTTCATGAACGAATTTAGTCTATGTTCAAGTTGCTCTCTTATTTCTTTCCTCGTTAGTTTCCCTTTGGGGTCTTAAGTTATTAATGAGTCCATATATTGATTTTAACCTCTAAGATATGGGTCTCTGTGTTAATTTTTAGTTTCAAGTTGATGAGTTTATGGGTTGATGTTTAAGTTAATGAGTTTCTTATATTGATTTTAGTCTCCAAGATATGGGTCTATGTGTTAATTTTAGTTTCAAGTTGATGAGTTTATGGGTTGATGTTTAAGTTAATGAGTTTCTTATATTGATTTTAGTCTCCCAGATATGGGTCTATGTGTTAATTTTAGTTTCAAATTAATGAGTTTATGGGTTGATTCTTAAGTTACTTGCTACTTGTCATACTAAATGCATTTTAGTTGTAGCCTTTTAAATGCTTTTTGGATCTCTAGTCTGTTTTCTTTTGCTCTTATGCATCCGTCCGAGTCTTCCGGGACCCCTACCTTGCATTTGTCGAGGCCATGAAGGCCCAAGTAGGTCTGGGAAACCTGGTTTACAGGTTGAGGATGCCGATATTCAAGGGTTTGAGGGCCAAAAAACTGTTGTATACACTGATATACAGTGTATATACAGTGGCGCGGTACAGGAAAAGATTGAGGCCTAGAAGCCCAAAATCTGCAGCAGCCCATCTTGATGAAATTGAGGCTTAAAAGCCCAAAACTCTTCAAGTCTTTTCTTTTATATTATTTATGTATTCATTTGGATGCTGACATTAATTTTGTTTGCTTCATCTAATTATTTTCCCCGGCATGTCTACCATTTATGTTGACTTTCATTATAATGACTTTCTTTAGCGTTTAGAATTATTTCTAAAAAAAAAAATTCAAATGTAGATCATTTTTAATTAGTCAAGTTTCCGAACATCAGTCAGCTTCTTTCAAAGTTAGCCAACTTCTTTCGTGCTTTTTTTAAAATCCAAACTGTATATCTTGCTAGAAAAATTTGTTTGTCGAACCAAACTATATTGGATTATTTGGTCGTGTCATACCTCATAATTGGAAGGGTTTGCGCAGTCTTGCCAAGTTTTGATTCAATTACCTTCTGTCAAGTAGTATTTAACAACTAACATGTCACCGTTCCAGGTTTTCTTCTCCAACAGTGTAATTCCATCATTTGACAAGCATTACAGGTTTTGAAGCATCCATGAGTTCTAAAACCGTTAATTCAAGTGAAGACATTTTTGATTCATCATTGAATCTAGAGGACATTCATTACAAAGAAGGCTACTCGGCAGGCTATACAGATGGCCTAAATTTGGGTAAAGATGAAGGCAACCAGGTAGGACTCAAAAAGGGTTTTGAAGTAGGCGAAGAATTGGGTTTTTACAGAGGCTGTGTTGATATCTGGAATGCCGCAATCCTAGTAGAGCCAACCTGTTTCTCATCCCGAGTGCAGAAAAGCATCAAACAGATGGATGAATTGCTCCATAAATACCCCTTCTCTGACCCAGAGAATGAATCCACCACCGATATTATCGACTCCTTGAGACTGAAATTTAAAGCTATTTGTGCAACACTGAATATTAGACTGGAGTATGATGGGTACCCCAAAGCCTCTGGGATCGATAACTCCGAATTCTAATTGGTCTGATCAGGTACTTCCCTTGTAGACAATATCAATTTACATCAAGTTGGTAAAAAACTGCCCATTACATAGCTGTCAATGTTGAAAAGATTCTTGCCAGAGATTATATGTATTTGCTGGTTTTATGTCTCCATTTTTTGTATCTATTATATTTAAATACTATCATTTATTTTTCACGTTAGTCGTTTTTCTTTTTTCTTATTTCAATATCTAGTATCTTTTGCTTATGGGGTTTTTTGAGACGAGGATCTTCTGAAAATATCCTCTCTATCTCTATAAGGTAGTGATAAGGTCTGTGTATATTTTACCCTTTTTAGACCCTACTTGTGGGGTTTCACTGGGTATGGTGTTGTTTTTGCGTCTATACATTTATATCTATATCTATATATTGTGTATTCACACACAATTACACATATATACGGCTTAGATATCAATCTGGGATAATTTCATAAATCAAGTCGATCTGAGAAAAAAATTCTGACTTGTGAGATCGTATTGAATATGTTGTTATTATATGTAATTTTGTTCTCTCACCAACTTAATTCCCTACATCTTAGAATATATGTGTTTAATCCAAATTTTATTAATTATACGTAACTAGTTTGGTGAAGAGTTACAAGTTCAAAAAGTAGGTAGAAGTGGTTGAGAATAACGTATTCAACAATAACATTACTCCATTGTCTCAAAAGCTCCCTCATTACGGGATAAAGGGGGTCGTATGTTTGCAGTCTGACCCTATATTTAAAATATAGAACGACTATTTTCGGATAATCTATGATAAGCGTCGAAAGTTTCATTGATGAACTGAAATTTCACAATTGCACGAAGCGTAGACAGTTTAAAAGGTCATTTTACTTTATTCCATCATACTCCAAAATCAAAAAATAGTGAATCTTTGGCTCCATCTGGCATAAAGCATTGAATTTCTTAAATCAACCAATTCTTTTGGAAAAAATAAAATAAAATAATTTCGTTTTCTCTTGTGGTATGAGAAGACTTCAATTAAAATACTTATTATTTTTTACAAGGGTGGTTGGAAAATAAAGTTGGTGTATGAGATACTGACGTTTTAACAATATATAAACTATGTCTTACCCTTATACCCTTATAAAATTGAGAAAAAAATACAAAAAAACAAAAAATAATAATAAAAAAAAATGTTGTTGGTTCATCACCTACCAAATGGTGTGTGTATATATATATATGGTGTGAATATCATGCAATATTAATTTAAGATCACTAAAAATATCAAAATTTCTAACAAAAGATCTTCAATATAACATGATGTTTTGTTTTCTTAAAATTAAAATAAAGGACTGCTTTAGAATACTAAAAATATTTCATTCGGAATTAAAATATAAGCTACTTTAGAGTTATCTTTCATCATTCATAATTTGATATTCTGATGGTGTGAGAAAAAGAATTTTCTATTTAAATTAAATTGAATTAGAATTGTTAATAGATTTAAATAGCATGCACTTGCAATTATTATTGTATTAATGAATTTTCTATTTGTAAAAAGAAAAGAGTGTGTAATATATATATCATTATAATTTGATTGTAGACCACAAATATCATTGAGACGCTCCAAGAATTGAGCGCATTTTTTGAAGATTAAACATTATATTGAGTTTTAATTTTAATTTCCTTAAAGTAAAAAATAATTCAAATAATAATTATTTATAATAGTCGTTCACTTTCTTTGTTATACATTTCTTAAGAAATTATAAATAATAATTATAATTTTACTGCTTTATCCCTTAAATGTTGAAGTTTTATAAATTTGTCTACACTTTAAAAAAGAATTAATTGTAAGTAAAATAAAAAAAATTTATTCTATCTTGATTTTATAAATTAACAAGTAATTTGAGAGACAACTACTGCAAGATGAAGAGAGTAGTGAAAACATATCTCCTCGTGATTTTAAGGATTTAAGAGGTCGTTTAGTAGGATATATAAGAATCATGTTGAAATATGATATATTAATAATATCGAGATTATTTTTTATGCATAATTAATTTGATAAATATAACTCTTAAAATGAATATATATTTTATTAAAATACCCTCTACCGATATAACGGAATAAAGTTTTATTTTTTAAAGTACAAATTGGATCTTGATTTATTGTAGATCATGGTATAGAGTGTCGATGGTGATGAAGTCATAAAAAAGTGAGGATAATTGGATTTGAATGCACAAACGTGGGCAAGTGACTCCCATTTCCTAAATAATAAATTTTAATCTATAGTTTATTTTTTTTAAAATTTTTTTTATAATTATGGTGTTTGAACGTATACCTCGATCAATAAGTAATACAAATAAAAAGATTTATTGGTCTGAAAGATGATCAAGGCTATAAAGTTTTTATTTAAGTCAGACTTGAACAATATCATTAATAAATTTTCTTAAAATATATTTGTTGTATAAAAAATAAAACCAATTCAATTAGAAAGTTCGATCAAGTTTTTAAAAGTTAAAAGTTTTATTTTTTTTAAGTTTAAAAAGTTAGTATTTTTTATACAAAGTTGAGGTATTTAACAAATGTTTTAGAATTTTTTTTAGTAATAGCAAAAGAGACTTTTTATTTTATAAAATCTACAAATATACTTTCCCCCATTGTCATGATATAATTTCCTCTTTTGTTAATGTCAACTTATTTTTACAACAACAACAATATTATCGCAATGCCTCAAAGGCTCCCGCCCATTGAGGGCTAAGAGGGGGTCGGATGTACACAGTCAGACCCCTATATTTAAAAACATAGCGCGATTGTTTCCGGATGACCTATGATGAGCGTCGAAAGTTGCATTGACTAACTGCTACTTTATAATTGAAAGAAGTGCAGACAGTTTAAAGAGTTATTTTGCTTTATTCCGTCATACCCCAAAATCAAAAAATAGTGAATGGAAACAATGTCAACTTATTTTTAATTACCAAAAACAAATTTTATTCACTACTTTTTGACAAAAAGCATTCAACTACCCAACACTACTCAATTTCCCTTGTTGTCCTTTTATTCACCAACCTCAACATCAACATCACCAACAAAACCAAAAATAAACAAATAAAATCATAAAAGAGAAAATTTTATGATCATTTAGTAAAATTTTCAATCTCAATAATCACAAGGTTTAATTGGTTATACATATTTTTAATTTGATCAGTCTAATAACATTTAAATATCTCTTTTTGTTTTTTCAATTTCGTATCTGATCAAGCTAAGACACTTGAATTAAAACAAAGTATATAAATTTAATGTAATATCTTATACTTTGATCGAAACTGTCATCTTGAAAATAAATCCTTAAATACATGAATTTTAAATTTAATCAATTACACACATCTTTAATTTGAACAATTCAACGACACTTAAAATCTCTCGTTGTTTCTTCAGATTCGTATCCGATCAAATCAAGACATATGAATTTTACAGACAAAATACATCAATTCGATGTAGCAACTTATAGTTTTATCGAAAGTGTCGTCTCGAAAATAAATCTTTCGATATGTGAATTTTAAATTTAATCAATTTCGCACATTTTTTAATTTAATCAGTGCAATAACATTTAAAAATCTCTCTTTGTTTATTCAGATTCATATTTAATCAAACCAAGACACATAAATTAAAATAAATAAAATACATCAATTTCGATATAACACTTTACATTTTTATCAAAAATATCATCTCAAAACTAAATCGTTCCTACTATAGATGAATTTTGAATTTAGTCTAACTCAAATACGAATATGGATGGAAGGGAGGAGAGGGGCATTATTGGCCATTAGTTCATTCTTTCACCTCTTTAAATATCTCCTTTAACTTCCATTCTCTTCGTCCTCGACCCTTTAACTCTCTACATTTCTTGATTTTCTCTCAATTTTTCTTCAATTTTCTTCAATTTTCTTCAATGGATCCAGTTACAGTTTGGGGTAATGAACCCCTTTCCACCGTCGACCCTGAGATCCATGACCTCATAGAGAAGGAAAAACGCCGTCAATGTCGGGGTATTGAGCTTATTGCTTCAGAAAATTTCACTTCATTTGCTGTAATCGAAGCTCTTGGAAGTGCTTTAACCAACAAATACTCAGAGGGTATCCCTGGAAATCGTTACTATGGTGGTAATGAATACATTGATGAAATCGAGAATCTGACAAGAAGTAGAGCTCTTCAAGCTTTTCATCTTGATCCAACCAAATGGGGTGTTAATGTTCAGCCATATTCAGGTAGCCCTGCTAATTTCGCTGCTTATACAGCTGTTTTGAATCCACATGATAGGATTATGGGATTGGATTTGCCTTCTGGAGGTCATTTGACACATGGGTATTACACATCTGGTGGGAAGAAGATCTCTGCTACTTCGATTTATTTTGAGAGTTTGCCATATAAGGTGAATTCGACAACTGGGTATATTGATTACGATAGGTTGGAGGAGAAGGCAATGGATTTTAGGCCAAAGTTGATTATCTGTGGAGGAAGTGCTTATCCAAGAGATTGGGATTACAAGAGGTTTAGAGAAGTTGCTGATAAATGTGGTGCTCTTTTGCTTTGTGATATGGCTCACATTAGTGGTCTTGTTGCTGCTCAGGTAAGAAAAATTTCTGCTCTTTGTTTTCTTGGATCTGCATGAAGATTTTGTTTATCTTTTGATTTGTTGATCTGCATTTGATTTAGAGCTAGTGTGAATTGCCTTAATGTATTATAGATCTGGATGTTTTGCTCTGTGATCCATTTGTTCTGTTTGATCAATTACCCATTGGGATAATTTCATGTGAAATTTTTGATGATATTAGTGGATCTGAGATTTCAAATGTATCTGTTGTTGGTGGGAGGTGGTGAGTATCCCATGTAATTAGTCGAGGTGTGTGTAAGCTCGCCTGGTGGGAGGTGGTGAGTATCCCATGTAATTGGTGGAGGCGCGGTGGGAGGTGGTGAGTAGTATCCCATGTAATTAGTCGAGGTGTGTGTAAGCTGGCCTGGACGCCACGGTTGTAAAATAATAAATGTGGATGTGAGCATGTGATGTGGGGGCCTGAATTGATTGAACTAGTGCTTCGGGATCGATGTTTTCATGTTGATTAATTATATTCTTTGGGATAATTTCATGTGGAAGTGTTAAAGATCTTTTCTTTACCAAGTGGGATCTGAGATGTGGGAACTAGAATTGGTTTAGCTGGGTGCTTCATTGTTCTCCTTGCATGACCATTATGAGGCTTAATGTGAATCAATGAGGCAATGATTTAGACAGTATAATAATTCTGATACCACTTGGATTTGATGTGAATCATTATTTATCGACAATAACAACAAACCCAGTAAAAACCCACAGGCGGGGTCATGGAGGGTAGTGCGCATGCAGATCTTACCTTAATTTGTGATGATAGGGATGCTGTTTTCGATAGGCCCTCAGTTCAAGGAGAGCTGAAAAAGAAGCAGTAATCAGTAACAACAAAAAGATAATAAGATAAACCAAGCAAAAGACAATCAAATAGTACTAAAGATCTAAGAACAAGCAACTTAAATAAATCAGATGTGAATCGTTAGTATCCATTTCAATTGGTGCAATGCGTGATCACTCTCTGTGATGTCAGGTATGTGTATTCCTGATTGTGGTAACTTCACCGGGTCTTCTTATTGGCTTCAAGCCTCTGCTTTTGTTTAGGGATTATTATATATGTTCTTTTTTTTAAGGGTATTACTGATATTTTGCTGATCTAAGTAATTTTAACAAAAATTGGTCCTTTTTCTTCAAGATGAGGAAATATGTCTCCATTAACATGGAGTCAAATTTTTTATTTGTAATTTATTTTTGGTAAATGCTGCAATTTGGTCTTATTATATGTTATAGCTAATCAGATCAAAGCGGAATGAGGTCAGATACCTCATTCCGCTTTGACTCCATGAGTATTTACTTATGTTATTTTCAGTTGAATCCTGGAAATGATGTGTTGTATTCTAACGGGCTGAATTTCATTATTTCTGGATGCAGGAAGCGGCCAATCCCTTTGAATATTGTGACTTGGTCACTACCACCACACACAAGAGTTTGAGGGGTCCAAGGGCTGGTATGATTTTCTACCGCAAGGGCCCTAAGCCACCAAAGAAGGGCCAGCCTGAGGATGCAGTTTATGACTTCGAAGACAAGATTAACTTTGCTGTTTTCCCCTCCCTCCAGGGTGGTCCTCACAACCACCAAATCGGCGCTCTTGCTGTGGCCCTGAAACAGGCTGCCACTCCTGGATTCAAGGCTTATGCTAAGCAAGTGAAGGCTAATGCAGTTGCTCTCGGTGACTACCTGATGAGCAAAGGATACAAGCTTGTAACTGGCGGGACTGAGAACCACCTCGTCCTTTGGGATCTTAGACCTCTTGGTTTGACTGGTAAAAGTCCTTTCTATTCTCGATTATCTGGAAATGTTTTCTAAGCATTTAATAGTGATTGATACAAACTAACCATTTTGTCCTTTTGCAGGTAACAAGGTTGAGAAGCTTTGTGACCTTTGCAACATCACTGTTAACAAGAATGCTGTTTTTGGTGACAGCAGTGCTTTGGCCCCAGGAGGTGTTCGTATTGGTAAGAGCTGAGAAACTTTGGATACCTTTCTATTCACTATTTCTATTCTAATGTGACCTATTGATCAGAGAAGTTCTCTTTGAACTTCTTTTTAGATCCGATTGGTTTAAAGGTCGATTTGAAGAAAAATTATCGGTTTCTTTCTCAAAATCTTGAGCTTGATATAAAAAGGTGATTAAAGTAGGAAAAAGGAGGAAGCTTAAATGCCATGGAAAGTGACACAAAAGTGAACACTTTGATGCTTATCACATTTAAGTCATGCACTCATACAGCATGAAAAGGGTGTTCTTCAGCTATCATAGTTTCCTGTATGTTTTATTTCCACAAATCGACTAACTGAAGTTCCTATTTGGTAGGTACTCCTGCCATGACATCAAGGGGATTGATGGAGAAGGACTTTGAGCAGATCGCCGAGTTCCTCCACAGGGCTGTTACAATCACCTTGAACATCCAGAAGGAGTATGGAAAGCTTTTGAAGGACTTCAACAAGGGCCTTGTTAACAACAAGGAAATTGAAGAACTTAAGGCTGATGTCGAGAAATTTGCAGCCTCTTTTGACATGCCTGGGTTCAAGATGTCCGAGATGAAGTACAAGGACTAAACTTGCAGTATGCATCACAACTGCTCTATGTTTACCGGTTTGTTTCTTTTGTTTGGATGGAACGAATTTCTTTTTCGAAGAGTTCAATTCGAGTTAGACCAAAAGAATGATGGTTTTACCTCTTAATTCTGCACTTGGTATTTAAGATCATTGGATCTTGTCTTGCAAAGGAGTTCTTAAGTGGCCTTTTAAAATTACCAAATCTTTGTAGTCTACAAAAGGAATAATACCAAGAATATATGTTTGTTTCATTTCGTATAATGCTAGCAATGCTTATTTCTTATGTATGATTGATATTTTTTTTGGTTTTCCGCCTGGTGTCTTAGGGGCGGAGGTACATTCACTCAAGGGTGGTCAGATAAACACCCTTTGTTAGAATTTTTTTTTGAATATATAGGTTATATATGAATATTTTTATATATTAATTGTTGAACACCGTTGATAAAAAATCACTCATTCATGTTGTTAAAGTATGAACATTCTTGACGAAAATGCTGACGTCGCCATTGTGGTGCTTAGTCACATTGGAGTTCAACTATTTTGGATTGGAGTTCAATTCAAAATTTACGAAGATTAATTTAGTTCCTACATAATAAGTTTAGTGTTAGAACTCATGTTGGATCACGACAAGATCTTGCGACTCATTATATGGCGAACAATTTTTATTCTTTGAGCTAACTTTTTGAGTTGAGTCGAAGCAAGACTCAAGATTCTTTTAATTTCAATTACTAGAAATTCTTCATATATACTCCCTCCGTCCCATTTTATGACATTCTTTTTTTATCTGTCTTGCAAAGAATGTCATCTCTATTTAATTGAAAATAATTATAACTTTACATTTTCATTTTTATCTTTAATGAAATTATTCTCAGTCACAAAAATATCTAAGAATAATTTGACCACATATCTTCATTTTTTCCTTAAACATCGTGCCAAGTCAAAAAATATCACATAAAATGAAA
>JAOTQR010000086.1:20997172-21033077 GCA_025774065.1 Solanum ossicruentum | reverse complement strand
ATTAATCTCAGATGGAGCCAAAAATTCACTATTTCTTGGCTTTGGGATATGATGGAATAAAGCAAAATGACTCTTTAAACTGTCTGCGTTTCTTTCAATTGTGAAGTAGAAGTTAGTCAATGCAACTTTTGACGCTCATCATAGGTCATCTGAAAACAGTCGTGCTATGTTTTTAAATATAAGGGTCAGGCTGCGTACATCCGACCCCCTCTTACCCTGCAATGGGCGGGAACCTTTGAGGCATTGGGGTAATGTTGATGTATATATATTTTAATATCCTTTCACATGCTAAAGGATCAAAGATTTTAATATATTATAGATATTTTTGTTTTAAGATTACGAGATCTAAAGTCATCTTTACTTTTTTCTAATTCTAATTTCGTATTAAATCAAAACTAGGTAGGATGTAACACCCCACATCTTACATGTACTAGTACTATGCAAATGAAACGTGATATGACTTTTCAAATTAGCGTCAATCTTTAAAAGTACTTGAACCTCATATTAGAGGGCGATATTGTGCGTCTAGCGCCTAAGAGGATCGAGTGTATACAAGTTTTAAGTCAAATTGAGGAGATCACGACCTTAAATGAAGTGAAAGAAGTGATGTGCTTGTAAGACTTAGGAAGCTAGCAAGTGAGTCACCTACTTGCTTAGCTCAAATTTACTAGCTAGACAGAGACGAGGCTCGACGTCGAATCTGTCCAAGTCCGATTATTGATAAAGTTCGCGTTAAGGTGTAACTTTAGCTTATGTTTTAGCATCATAAATTAATTGTATTTTTAGTCCAAGAAGAATATAAAAAGGGTCCAAGTACATTACAACCCACTTGACTATTTAGGCCCAAACTAAGTGAAGAGAAATTATGAAAATGGGCAGCCAAGACCCATCAACTTGGAAACCCAATTAGGCCTAAGTGAAAGGGCCAAGCTGTTGCATCACCACCTTGATAATATGAGGCTTAAACCACACAAGAAAGTTGGTCAAAGGCTCCTTTAAAAAGGCTTACAAGTAGCACTTTTAAGTCATTCTTAACTTGAAAAAAAAAATCAGCTTTCACAAGCTTTCTCTCTACACTTTCTTAACCTTGTAAAACAACCACAAGGAGACTTTTAGGGTTCTTGGAGAAGCCCTACTGTCACGACCTTATTTTCGTGACCAGGGAGGATCTTGTAACAGCATCAAAGCGTACGTGCCGACTGCAATCAAACTGCTTTGGAGAGGGGAGGTGACGTTAGCAATAAGGCGTTCTGCCCTAGTTGCATTGGCTTGGCCGAGTTAGGCATGCCGACCCGATTAAGTTTGGGGAGCTTGTCGCTTGTCTTAGACATGACTATAAAGGGAGCTGATCATATGAAGGGCACAACTGGTCGGGAGCTATTGTCGCTTCCCTGATGAGCCCATGGCAGGGCGAAACCAGTTGGTACGCTAATCGGATGGGCAAGTCTAGGGTGATATGGGATGCCTCAGACGCCGCTCGGACGCATGGCTGGACGTTTGAATCTAGGCCCGTCTCATTTGGTATCAGAGCAGGACGTACTCTTCTACATTCTTCTGCGAAGTGTCGGATCATGGATGCCAGCTAGGTCGGCCAGGGACGCCAAGCGAAATGGCTAGGCCAGGACTGAAGATGTTGTAAATGCAATGATGAGGACATCGAGTAGAAGATAGGAGCATATCGATCCTTGGACGAAATCTTTCTCCTCCTATGATAGCACACCTCGAGCACAGAAAGGTTGTGAACTCGAGACGAGACCACAAAGGGACAGCACGGGTGATGTGCGAGAGGTTCAAAAAGTGGAGACGCAGGGAGTTCCAATAGATGCATAGTGTAAGCTCCGGACAAGACCACGAGGGGATGACATAAAGGTGCGAGGTAGCACGAAGAAGGTGTGGCAGTCCGATGGTGGAGATAATGGGAGTAGCATGCCAAAATTATGCCGAGGACGTCGCAAAATTGGGTGGGGGAGAATGTCATGACCTTATTTTCATGACCAGGGAGGACCTTGTAACAGCGTTAAAGCATACGTACCAATTGCAATCAAACTACCTTGGAGAGGGGAGGTAACATTAGCAATAAGGCGTTCTGCCCTAGTTGCATTGGCTTGGCCGAGTTAGACATGCTGACCCGATTAAGTTTGGGGAGCTTGTCGCTTGTCTTGGACGTGACTATGAAGGGAGCTGATCATATGAAGGGCAAAACTGGTCGGGAGCTATTGTTGCTTCCCTGATGAGCCCATGGCAGGGCAAAATCAGTTGGTACGCTAGTCGGACAGGCAAGTCTGGGGTGGTATGGGACGCCTCAGACGCCGCTTGGGTGTATGGCTGCGCGGTTGAATCTAGCTCCGTCTCACTACACTTTGAAGGTAATGGTAAGTAAGTTTACTTATGTGTTTAGTATGGTTTTCTTATGAAAAATAAGAGACTATGTTGGTTAGGTATATGCTAAAACTTTTGGACAACATGTGTAAGGGTTTGTTGTATACTTTTCTTGTTTATTTGAGAGCTTTTCTCTTCTTGGTTGGCTTGATTATGAAAGAAGGTTCCTTTTCTTAATTTGTTTGAGTTCAGTAATGATGTACAAAGGTTGCTGCACTGTTTGGTTATACGTAAATAATCGATGTTTAACGTGTTATCCTAAGTGTATTGTTTGTAGAAATTGCGAGCTGATTGATTGAGGACTATGGTCTCACGCCCTACACCTATTTTGAGGACTATTTTTGAATTGTTTTAGGATTGGTTTTATGTGTATATATGGTGGGGGTTGTTTGGTTAAAGTTAGAACATGTTTGGAATTGTCGACGTCGAAATATAGTAAAGGGATGGAACGTTATGCCGCCTATTTGTATGTTGTGTGTTGTGCTTTGTGGGCAGTTGTAAGACTGTTAGGGAACTAAAATAGGCTGCACATGATATGCATATGAGAATGTGTATTAGAAAATACGATTAGGAGCAGAAAGGTTGAAAGAATACGGTCGGGTTTATAATTATATGCTTGTTGTTTGTGTGTTATTTTTTAATGAGATTGGGCTGTCAAGATGTATCTATTGGCTGCTGATGCTAGTCTTATCACCTACTGTACTGTAGATAAATATTTTGAGGAAGGGAAGGTTATCTCAAGGTAAGAGTGAGGTCATACAGTGAGGTATGTAAGACTACTTGATTTCATATTATTTGGCATGAAATATAGATCCCTCCTTGGCACATAAAGGCACTTACCAACTCTGACACAACTATTCACCGTGTCTCCACTCTTTCACATGTTCATATGCTCTCATGCATAGTCACCTTCAAATATGCATACATACTTGGATACCAAGTTACATGGGTTCTTGTTGCTAAATAAAGTTCACGAGTTGTTTCTTCTCATACACATTTCATTAGTTGTGTAATGTACTCTTTTCATTGTCATATTGCCTTGTATGATCATTTACATGTCATATGCTACATCTACAGTCCTACAACTCCAACATTGTGACCACCAAAAGAGTCATTTCAAAAGTAATTGAAAGATAAAGTATATTGCTTATTGATGGGTGGTAACCCAAGGGGTGGAAGAATCACCTAGTTAGGGTCGATTCTATCACGAGGGGTGGCCTAAGGGGTGAAAGGAAAAGTCTAGCCAGGGCCGATCCCGATATAGATTTACTACTGATCAGTTGATCATTTGTATTACCTGTTGTGCATAGATTATATAGTAAAGGTAAAGTAATAAAAATAACATAAAATACATGATCCCACGGTATAACTAAAGGTGGTCTCTTATCTTTACACTAGTGCATAGTTTCATTTGAGTTGTTACTTTATATACAGTATTTCCTGCCTTACATATTCAGTTCATTATCCCGTACTGACATCCCTTACGGGGGACTTGCATTTCATGCTGCAAGTACAGGTGCTAGTAGATCTCCCCAGTTGGAGTGCAGGATATCCAACTATTGTTACCAAGCTCCAGGTTGCTTTGAAACTTTGTGTGTCCAGAGCTTATATTTTTGTACTGTATAGTTAGTCGAGTCGGGGTCTGTCCCGACCCTTATCAGACACTTTTCCTTATCTAGAGGCTTTGTAAACTATGTAAATTAAAGTGTGACCATGTCTCGTACTTTAGACACTGTGGCCCCAACGATATAGCTATATGTATTTTCTTTTGGCTTGTTATTAATGTTTACTTTCTTAAAAGCATGTTGAATGTAAAAATCTCTTATAATATATATAGAAAGCGCATAGATACAGGTTGATTCTCCCAGACCTTATTGACAACGAGTGTCAGTCCGTCTTAATGAAACTTTGAGCGTGACAAAAAAAAAATTGAAATAGAGAAAGTAATAACATATCCACAACTTATCTAGGATATATTACGACTGTAAAAAATATTAAAAACATTGATTCAGCATTCAAAATTTATTGACTCAATTATTTTAAACTTGAAACCCTAACCGAATTATAATTCCCCAATATAATAAAGAAAGTAAGTAGGGGTCCAAATCATCGAAATGAAAACACTAAAGACTATAATGACGTGACAAAAACGATCACCGATAAGCACAAGATTCAAAAAAGAGAGACAAGTCTAATACACTAAAACTTTCACTATGCGCAGAATTCAAAAAAAAGTCGATGAATTATAAGGATCTATTGTACACAATCTTACCTTTGTATTTGTGCAAAAGGTTATTTTCAAGGCTTGAACCCTAACCTCCTAGTCACGTGGCACAAAAACACAAGATTCAAAGCTAAGTAGATATTTTTGCTGTCTTGTGAGGTGTGATAAATCTCATGTGCAAATTTTGAAGAACATTCATTTAAAGAAACATCCCCAATTTATGTAGGTTATGAAATGTCTACAGAGACTCTTTAAAATCAACAAATGCTATATGGTTTGCATTTTATGTTTACTTAGATTGTCCCAACATTTAGTGGTGATCGTTGATACGTAAATACTTGACTATGTTTTAAATACCTCAGGCAACCAAGGATCTATCGGAATAAACACACCTCCTAGCCGAGGGTCTATCAGATGCAGTAGAGTTCCAGCTTGTTTCGGTTGTGTCTTGCAAATCTCCCCCCAGAAAGCCAGGGGAAATGCAGAGTTGGAAGATTTTACAAAGAAGAGTAGCTCAACATAGATAATTTAAGATATAGATGAACACCAATTTACAGAACATCATAGATGAAAAGATGAAGAATTGAGATTTTCCTATCCCGCTTCTTCATATGGTGAATGACTAGTTTTTCAATACGTACATAAGTCGAGCTGTTAAGCGTCTAATATATAATACAATAGGAGGTTGAAGCCATGCGATATCAATCAAATATTTCCTGAGCTTCAATTATGCTGTGCTGACTGGAAAAAGGGAGGAAAAAGAAGAGTGAGTTAAATAATGCAGCATATCGATAATAAACCAACATATATCAAAAAGGGAATGGTGAACACAGAGCCCTTACTGGTCGTCTTTTGTTATGCGATAATACTTTTCTGCATGCTGGCGTTGGCCAATATATTGAGCAAATCGCTCATCGTGTGTAATGACAATTAGTTGAAAGTTTTCTTGGCCTTTCCTGTCCTCCATAATTCTGGTGATGTTGAAGGGACAAAGATGCAACATTTAATAATACATCCAGAAGGAGCTCATAATTAGTAAATGAACGACACATACCTTAACAGAGCTGCAGCAAGACTCTCACTGTTGGGGCCGTCTAGGTTTGTGGTAGGTTCGTCCAGTGCTAGAATTCCACAGTTGAGACAAAAAGTTTCAGCCAATGCCAATCGTATGATGAGTGATGCAAGGACCTGAAGAATAACAAAACTCCGGTAAAAGACCACTTTAAAAGAAACAAAAAAAAGAAACAGAAGTTCAGTAAAAGTTCTGTTGGGGCTCAGATTTTCTTTTCCTCCTTTTTTTGAGGGGATCGGGGAGGAAGCTAAGCAAAAGAAGTGGTCAAATCAAAGCTTCATTGGCATACAAATTAAGTGAACACACTAACGAAGGAATCAAAATTGAGATGACCAATCACCTTTTGGCCAGCACTACACCTCCCTCGCATTTCTAATTCAGTATCACCAGTTTGCATCAAAACCTGAGAATCACAGGCATAATTTTAAAAAGGAACAGTGCAAAAAATATCAACAAATATTCAGGGGCTGTAAGTGCAAAGCTGACATTCACAAAGAAAAAATTAAAAAAGAACTACCATATATGGGAATTTAGTAACTATACAACCAAGATTAGCGACATACAACATACAACAGACTTAACCCCATTTAGCATGACCTTTCTTTCAGCAGATAAAGTGCTACCTGGCAGGTTTTAAATATACTACAGTACCTTATAGCTGTAAGATCGAGTGCCAGATCCTTCAGAATCAGAATGAATGCTTATGTAGTCTATGTCCTGGCCCCTGTATGTTTGTTGCCACAGTTCCCTGATAATCTTATTTATTTCTTCCATTTTCATTGTGTGGAAACGCATCAGTGCTCTGAAACCAGAGAAATTAGAATGTGAACGTATTTAGAATTCACACTTGTAAAGTATAGGAGACTCCTGAAAAGAATGTGACACAGAGAAATGGTTGTACCAGTCATAGTCTGTAGAAAACCATAAGAAATTAAGCAGGGAAACTCGAAAAAGGTGAACACAGAACTAAAAATTTACCTTGACTAGGAAACAAAAATTAGACCATAAAGGGGCATGAATTGCATAGAATCAACTTAGTAAATTTTACAAAATTTGAAAAGCAATACAGCAGTTCCTTACACCGTGTCATAAAAGCAATAATGAATGTTTAAACCTTATCAGCAAAATTTCCTTTTTCTTCTTGATTTACAGCTTGGTCAAATGAAGACGCAATGGGAAATTATGTTCCTTTAATCAAATGTAGTTCACCATAAGAGGACCTCATTATTGATTTTAACTGCCTTACGTACACCTAAGAAAAGAAGTATAACAAAAGCAACATATGTGGAAGTAGAATCTCATTAGTTATCTAACAGTAGCAGGCGTTAAAGGATTAATAAACACAGTAGAACTACACCTGTATTGAGAAACCAGTCTCACAAAATGCAGAAGAAAAAGATGTAGTTAGATCAAGTGCAGAGGCAGCACACTGAGCACTGACTTTACCTATATGTAAGCTTATATGCCTAAAGCAACTTCTCGGAGAGTAAAGTTGCAAAGGAGATGCATAGAAACTGATCTATGGCAATCTGCTTGTAATATTCACTGCTTAAAACACTGTCAGAACACAGCATATAAAACTGGTTTGTCATTTTATAAAACACAAGATTGGGCCGAGATCCATTAGTTTTTACAACTTGGAGACTATTTGGATGGGCTTATAACTTAATGGCTTTCAAGCATAAGTCATATGTTGATTTTGGCTTAAACTAAATGCTTACACCAGTTCTTTATCATACACAAACACTAGAAAAGAACTTAAAAGCTATTTTAGCTTAAAAGCACCTAAAATAAGTCAATTCAAACAGGCTCTTACATGATCAATTAGCAGATATTTTACAAAGTCGCTCTGTAGAACAAAAATTAAGTAAATTTGTGATAAATTAAGAGAAGTAGGAGGAGCTCACTTGTCAAGGGCATTGTAATATCTGTCCAGATCCTTGTTTGCCATCTCCGTAGTCTGTCCAAGGGTACAACAATGGCATTATTAGATACTTAATGTTATATATGACAGGGCAATTAGCTTCATATACTTGGACTAAGATATTACCTTAAGCTGGATTAGCTGATCAAAATAGCGTTTGTCAATGTCCTTGTATTGTGCCTGCTTAAGATCAACTTTGTTCTTGGAGATATTGCTTTGATAAACGGATAGAGTCCCATGGCACTTGTTTAACTGTAATAAGGGTAACCATGTAAATTTGAAGCACAATAACTTGTCAGATATAGAGATTTGAGTTGAATCTGAAACATGTACAGTCTTTTACAGAAAGAAAGGAATATCAAAGAAAAGAAGGTGTCAGCCAATAGTTCAAGAGGTATGACAACCACCAAAGAATAAAGGAATACTATCCAAGTGAAATGTCGAATAACAACAAGAAGACTCGTAGGGAATATCATCCAAGTGAAACATTGAACAAGTCCAAGACTAACTACACAGCTGATGCAATAATGGGTAACTAAGAGTGAGGAAATACTTCAAATTTCTTTCCAAGAAATCATGTCTCTTGCCTCATGGCTGAAGTTCAATTTTGTCCGAGAGAGAATCTACTTTCAGAGACACTGATGTTCTAGTTGGAAAAGTAAACCAGACCAGATTATTGACCTTTAGATTGACTTCCCATCCTGGTTGAGCTTGTGTATATGCCAATCTTTACTGAAGTCATATGGAAGCCAGAAGAGAAAAATCCTAGTTTCTTAACATGTTCATTGAGAGTCGGACGCTAGTACATGATGTCTATCAGTTGGATATTTAAACTAAAAGTAATTTCCCAACACATTTACATAGAGATCAATTCATACCTCAGAAAGTAGCCTCTCTCTTTCTTGTGAAAGCTTTTTAAGCTCCGCTTCGACAGTGGAAAAGCCACCCAACGTCAGCACTTTATCTTCCAGTAATTCAATCTCATGGGTGAGCTCATCAACTTCGGCCTTAGTTTTCCGATAGTTCAAGTTATCCTCAATGTTGCGTCTCAAGTTATCCTGGTTCCCCATTAAATCCTTACTTTTCTTCACTTCGGCCAGAATCTCATCCTTTCTGGACTCGCAACTTTGAAGTTGAGATTCTGACAGGCTTCGCTTGTTCTGCAGTTCATTCAATCTTTGTTCTTTCTTCAAATCATAATACCTGCAAGAGAACTAATTATCAATATGAACAATTAGAGAATGATATTTTGCTCCATCTAATTAAACATACTCTTTAATTTTGGAGGTGATCTTCAAAAGTGTATCTACTTCCTGTTGATAATTTCTCCTAATTTCTGCCTGTTCTTCCAATTGTTCATCAAGTTTTGTTTTCAGATCGTTGTGGTCCCTAAAGCATTTTTCCTTTTCCTTCAACAAGGAACCAAAAGCCTCTGCAAGATGCTGACATTCACAAGGCATGCACTGTGAGATATGCATATTTCTAGCTTTAAATAGCAGACACTGAAGAACAGGTAAAGTAAGTTCATGTAAAAATTCTTCACCAAAAAAAAGTAGTTCAAGTAAAAATTTCGAAGATAAGCCTGCAATGCATTGCATCAAATTAACAAGAAACTCTAGCAACAATACAATCACGAACACAATCTGCTTTAAATCAGTTTGAGTGTGTTGACTAGCTTGCTTGTAGGATATTCTATTAACTAGCTTTATTGTAGATTTTATTTAGTTGTAGTTGATGTGTTGTGATTGATTGTCGTGCATAAATTAGTAATAAGACACCTTCTATACCCTTGGCCCTTGCTCACAATATGTCATTGCGCCTTTCTTAAGTTGTTTCTCTCCCTATGTAGTACAAGGATTACATTTATGTTTCAAGAGGTCAAGTGAACTTCCTCTCCTATTGTTCAACAACATACCCTGTGGAATTATTCCTTTAATTGTAGTTTGCTAATTTTAATGGGTTTCATATTGAAGTGGGTACATATGAAGCATATTTATACAGTATGTGAGCTTGTTATATTCTTTAATAGGGAAGTGGGCCACACATCTTAGACATTGGCTAGTTGCCTAGAAGAAGTTTGAATTGGGAATAAAGAACGAGAAACAATGCACTTACAGTTTTATAAAGAAGAATTCAAGAATGAGCGGAAGCTTCAAAATGCTCCAAATGGCAGCTGCAACTAATGACTTAAAGATGAAAATAAAACCTTAAGGACATGTATGCTTGGAGAGCTTTAGGCAAGGCAGATAGCATTGCTGGTTCAGTTACAAACTTGGCGAGGAGAAACAATTAATTCTTATTTAAGATATCAATTTTCGTTCATGGGCATCATTCTTTCTGACATGGATATCAATATATAGGATTAATAATTGTGTATAAAATATTGGGATATGTTTTCACCTTCAAGAACATTGTACCTGAGAAATATTGAGATCTAGCCCTAAGCTTGAAATAGGGTAGAAAGGAGTGGAGGTCACATATTAGGGTGGAAGGTTAGATGGCTACTTTTATTGCTCACCTTAATTTTCTTCTTGGCTTATATTGATTATGGAGTGAATGTCGGTAGGCTCTTTCAATGACTACACATGTCTCAAAACGGATGTCAGAGTAACCAGTGGCTCTTTAAACCCTGTCCATGAAACAAATTTTGTTGTTTGGACAGCCAATATTAAACTTTCGTCCTTTCTCCATGTATCTGAATTTCTTGTTAACTCCTTATTTGTCAGTTCCAGCATCGAAGCCCTAAATTGTAAAATCAAATTCTTCCCTGATCATTGTGTCTTTCAAAGTCTTCAATCGGGGAAGAGGATTGGTAATGGTGGATTGCATGATAACTTTTACATGTTTGATGGAACTCAAAACTTTTATCAAGACTCTTTTTCCATTTTATTAAGGATGACAGTTAGGGCCCTCAGGGATTTTTGTTTTAAATAAATTATACTCTTGTTTGTTTTCAAGAACTCGATTTCATTTATGCTGTGATGTGATTATGCCAATCATACTAGGAAGTCCTCTGAACAATAATAGAAGTCCTATTCCTGTATTCATGCTTATGTATAGGGTCCAATTATTTCCATCAATCTCGGATGGAGCCAAAGATTCACTATTTTTTGGCTTTGGGGTATGATGGAATAAAGCAAAATGACTCTTTAAACTGTCTGCGCTTCTTTCAATTGTTAAGTAGCAGTTAGTCAATGCAACTTTCGATGCTCATCATGGGTCTTCCGAAAACAGCCGCACTATGTTTTTAAACATAGGGGTCAGGCTGCGGACATCCGACCCCCCTTACCCCGCAATGGGCGGGAGCCTCAAAGCATTGGAGTAATGTTGTTGTTGTTGTTGTATAGGGTCCGATTCAAACAGTGTTTGCCTTGTACACAATGGTTTGTTACTTCTATTGATTGTCGGATGAGGATGACATGGGTGCATTTGCTAAAAGCTAAAAATGAAGTTCTCTTTTTCTTTCAATCATTAATAAAATGATCTCTATGTAAGTTGAGGCTAACATTTAAAAAAAATTTAAAAGAAAAAAATGAGAAGCGACAATGGCACAGAATACATGGATAAAAGATTTGGTACTTATTTGAAGTCCAAGAGATAGTCCATCAAATTAGTTGTCCTTACAATAGTGCACAAAATGGGACTGTTGAACGAAAGAATAGACAATTGTTAGAAGTGGCAAGGTATCTTACGCTTACCATGATTCTACCAAACTCATATAGTGGGGTGTCATTCCAGTAGTTTTTCTATCTTATCAATTTAATGTCACCTTAAATCCTCGATTTTCAGAGTTCTTCTGAAGCTTTAAAGGGTAAGAATGAAAATATTGTTCCTCCAAAAAGTTTTGGTTTTGGCTGCCTCATCCACACAAGGAATGCGGGAAAACTTGATCCTACAGCCCTTAAGTGTGTTCTCATTAGGAATTCTCTGATGTGGAAAGATCAAAATTATTATCAACCTCCTCCATGAGATCTTTTGTTAGTGCAAATGATACTTTTCAAGAATGTGAGCCCTATTTCAATTATACTACAGCACCTATGTCAAGAAAGGTTACAGATGTATCAGTTTCTCTAGGAATTTAGGTAAATGAATAAAGGTGCATGTCATATGTGCCTTTCCTCAGTTATTTTTAATACAAAAAATGAGTAGTCCTTGCAAGGTCTGATACACAAGGGACAAAGTGGAGCAATGTATAGAAGTGACTGACT
Organism: Solanum ossicruentum; assembly: GCA_025774065.1. Classification (NCBI taxonomy): domain Eukaryota; kingdom Viridiplantae; phylum Streptophyta; class Magnoliopsida; order Solanales; family Solanaceae; genus Solanum; species Solanum ossicruentum. The sequence continues at coordinate 21,021,270 of JAOTQR010000086.1, read as the reverse complement.
GCAGGTGCTATTTACATATAACTATCAATATACTGCTCCTTTATGAGACCCCATGAAGCCTATACATGTTAGAAGCAAAATAGCTTACCCAAGGACTAAAGAAGACGAGTACATGCCATGAACAATGAAAACCATATGCTATTGGCTAGCCAAATGCAACTATGATAATCATGAACCTAATAGAATATTAATAATGAAACGTTTAATTACCTTCTCTTCAAGCTCAATTTGATTTTTCTCCTCCGCAATGCGATCCAATTCCTCTTCTATCCTTTTAATTTGCTCCAATCTGTTTGCTACTCGTGACTTCTCTTCCCTTACATTAGCCCATCTTAGTTGGAAACTTGCATATTCATTTTCCATGTACCTTTGATCATTTCTCAGCTTCTCCACTTCCGTATACAAATTGTCTCTGGTTGTCAGTAATGCAACATGAAAATAGTTCAGTCTAAAGCATAAGAATAATACAATTTAGTACTGATATTGTCAGTTATGCAACATGAAAATAGTTCAGTCTAAAGCATAAGACTAATACAATTTACTACTGATATTCCTACATACTAAAAATTCAAAGATAAGAGTTTATGAAGGCCACAAATGTGGTATGACATACAAAACAGAACAAAGAATATTCAGTTTACTGGAGAGAAATAACTATATACTTTTTGCTTTGCAGGTCATTCAATTCTGATTGAATTTCCTCCATGGATCTTATGCATTGCCCGCGGATATCAAGACCATATTCCAAATCATCAACCTGCTTCTGCCGAGCTTGAATTTCTTGGAAGAGCCTGTCAGATGTTTCTACAGGTTGTATTAGCACATCAACTGCATCCTTCTCAGCCTTTATCTGAGCCAAGACACCTAACACCTGCCAGCAAAAAGGATTATATGTACAATAAGACAATTCAGTAAAGCACATGTATGAATATTAGTTCCCTTTCTCTTAGAGGACGAGAAGGGGGCATCAGAAAACAAAAAGAGAAAATTATGTAGAAGATAGATGAGCATAGGGCCCAAATGGTGGATGGTTGGTCAAACAAGTCATTACTTAAGCAGTCACAGTAAGAGTTTGACTATTCTAATAAAGTCCCAATGCTAGAATATAATATATAAGAGGATCTGGAAGTACATCATCAAGAGCCTGATTTTTTTTGTCCAATTCTTCATTTAGCTCATTTAAATTCTTCTCTGCTTGAGGTATTGACTCTTTTCCAACTTTGACGTACTCTTCATAAACCAAACGAAGTTTGTCTATTTGTTGGAAACGAGAATCAGCATTTGAAGACTCCATAGCCAACACTTTGATATGCTCAGCAGAACTTGCAGCTTTTACACGTTGCTGCAGTGACAAACAAAAAAAGAGCCAGGAAAGTAGTAGTCAGAAGATGGCCTCCAACTTCCAACAAAAAGAATAGCAAATAGAAATAAAAGAACAACCTTCTTAACAAATTCATCCTCTTCTTCAGCAGAGAAAGGACGCTCACAGCAAGGGCAAATATGATGAGCACGAGCAACTCTTTCAAATGGATCGAACATTTGCCGCATGCCGTCGGCAATGTTGAACTTGCTGCATATCATCACATGAAATTTGAAAAGACAGCCACATTCAACCAAGCATAATACTATGTTTCAAAAATAGGAGAATCAAAAAGAGTTTCTCGTGGAACTGATAACTCTGAAGAAAAATATAAAACATAATCTCTCATATGTTATTAACTGGTTATTTTAGCAAAAAGTGAAATTTTGCTTATTAAATATCAGGAGATGTAATAGGCAATGGCCCCATTTTCAGCAACCTTTTCTGGACATCCCTTTTCTCTTTGGCTGAGTCCATAATTTTGGGATAGGACTCTATACCAGAAAATTCCTGATCCATCAACTGGAGCTTTGATTCCAGAAATCTCTTTCTTGCTGCAGTGCAATAAGGAAAAGATCAACATAAGGCCTCTACACAAAAATTCATCACCAGAAAGATTAATGGAAACAAACGAGCTCCAGATAAGATACTTCATTGAAGAGATTAATACGATACTTCATTGAAGAGATTAATTAACTTGCATGAAATAAAGGAGGAAGAGAACAGAAGCCCTCAATACTGCTACTATGCTATGTCAACAACTCCTTATGTCCAGTTATATACTGGTTAAGAGAATTATCTTTGAGGCAAATACCAAAGTTACAACAAAATTTTAACTCCGGTATCACTATTATAGATTTTAAACATGAATCAAAACACAGATTGTGAATAAATGACTGACATGTTTGTTATTATTTTGACAAGCCACAAACGAAATGAATGTTAAGCTCAAGTAGCTCTTCAGGAAAATGTTCCCAATCTCAGTGTCAATTGATATTAACCAGGGTACACAATTCAGATAGAATAATCAAGTTGCAATGGGGGAATTTGCCATAGAAGCTTCTGAACAATTTCTAAGAAAGACATTTTTTTCATGAATCAGATTAGGGAAGCACAGATATGAATCTTACAGTCCATGTCCTTGTGATATTTGGTCAAGTTATGATTAACTTCTTCTATTTTCATCTGCAACATATTGACCTCCTTTTCAGCTTCACGGGCTTTGGCACTCAAGTCATCAACCTCTCGTTGAAGAGCCCTGTGCTAGGAAGGTCGAGCTTTAAAAGAATTTGAAAGCAAAACATAAGATGCACAGAGATGCGTAGAAGAAAAGAACAGACATTGAAAGATAGAAATGTAAGATTCACTGATCATTGTATAGTGAAAGGATTTCCACCTCCAAGCAAGGGAGTAGAGTGGTGTTAGGAGATGGGCTTCGCCACATCCACAGGAAAAACAGATTCACAAGCAATGGGAAACCAAACAGGGCCATTTCATCAGTGGAATAAAGAATTAGGGAAAAGCCCCTTCTTCTTTTTTCTGTATGGCGCACTGATGATTGTAATTGTGATTTGTGCTTATGCATTTTATCAGTAGAATAAAGAATTACGGAACATAGCGGTAATACATGATTGTAATTGTGCCTATGCAAACCACCTTCACTGAGGAGAAAACTAAAATTAGTGTTTGATCTGATCTCTGTCCTTTTTCAAGTGGTCTCATTTTATTTTTTATTTTTTGATAAAGCAATAGATTTTATTAATGAGTGGGCAATAAAATGTACGTATATAAGAAGTATACCAAAAAAGTAGAAACATCTACATAATAAAGTGGTTTCATATAAAAAACAAATTGACCTCCTTATGACAAACTCCTAATTTAATAAGTAATCACTTCATTCACTTAATAAAATTGCTCTCTTAGCGTTACAATGTCTACAACTGCTTTACTTACCTCCATAAAGATTCTAAAAGAGTTTGAATATTTTTTTTCAATAACCGTGGTATTTGAACCAATTGGCATGCATCTTGATGAATTCCATGGGGTACTTGCTAGCTCCCGTCAACACAGGTACTAGGTAACTCTATTCACTAAGGCTTGGACAAATGGGAAAAAATCACCTAGTGTCTTTTTTCCACCGCTGGGATTTGAACCTGAGCCTAAGACCTCATAGTTCTTAACCCACTTCATTGATCTCTATGCCACACCTTTTGGGTACTAAAGTGTTTGAAGATCTTTGAAGTTGCACATTTGGACCAGAAGAGAATACAATTTTTCCTCTCAAGGTTGTTAGGGCTACTTACTTCATTTTCAGGCATCTTCTACTCGCGCCATTAATGTCCATCTGGTGCAACTTGATATAGCATTTTACAAATTTTTTTTTAGCTTCTTATGCACTGATTGCCTTCCCAGATTCAGAAGAACATGTGTCATTGCACAGAAGCCAGCTTCACCAATGAAGCAGGTGACTGAATGTTTCTACTGTCTTTCAAGCATAAGGCATTTCTTACGCTGTTGTTTGCACCTTCGAACCCCCAGTTATCAAGATGCTTCCCGGTCTGCAGCTCAATCTAAAGTAGAATCTTTTAAGGCTGCAGCCATGCAGGTAGCCAATATGACTTCATAATTTAAATGGAAGATGCTTTTGATTATTTCTGTTTGTTAAGATGGATGAGCAAGATTTCACTGGGAATTACCCTTTCAGTCTCCTTTCCAGATTATGGAATCAAACACTCAACCTTGCATGAGTATTCATTTGGGTAACAGTGATTTCCCATGTCTCTTCTCCTTTAATTCCCTTGCTTATTTGCTGCCACTCTTTATTCTTAATAATTATTTATTGCAATGCCCCACGCCCCCATTAGTCTTTTCTCCACTTCTGCTGCTGGTTGTATACATATATTGTTCTTCACAAATGTGGTTTGTGATTTTACATCAATGTTAAACCAGCCTTGGAATTCCAAATTGATACATGTCCAACCCAAATCTTATGCTTTCAACATTTCTACCTCAGCCCAGTAAATTCAAAGTGATCATCCTCGCTCTCATGAAATGCCTCCACATTGCAGACCCAAGAGGAGCTTCTGTTCTATAATGGAGATTTGGGGTGATATCCTTTTATACGTCTTTAGTTCATTACTGATCTATCCATCTTTACAAGTATCATATTTTGAGGTTCTCCAAATCCTTCATCTCCATTTAGAAATCTCCATTCTCATTTGCCTAAAGGCTTTCATTGTGCTTCCTAAGGCTCCTAGTACCCCAATGCTCCCTTTATTTCTAGTAGCAATACCAATTCCATCACATTTGGTGACATTTTGTGGGAACTTCCTCATTTATCCAGTCTCTTTTCCACTAATATTAAAGGGGAATGAAGAAAGAAATAGGCATTATTTGTTCAAATAAGAAGTAGGGATCACATTTAGTCATAATGTAAGGGATCTAATTGACCTCCATTAGATATGTATTGCTTTCCTTGAGCCAAGCTAATTCTCAATCCTCAACTATTGAATCCCATATCATGCTTGCCGTATAATCTCTCCAAGAGGAAATCCCTGGTAAGGTGGCAAAATTTTCCAATTCAGCATAATAAAACACCTGCAAAAACTTTGGTCCTCGGACACCAAACAGTCTATGCCAATTGGCTGCAAAACACATGCCTTCCATGTGACCTCGAAGCTGTTCCTTGTAGGACTTAAACATAAGCAGCATACTCGTTCACTTTGATCCTAGTCCTAGTCCTGGTCGTTTCAACTGTTCGACTAGCAGACACATGTGCCTCCTAAACATCACCTTTTCCAGTAATATATAGGGTACAATAAGGATCAGGACATTAGTTTTTCAGAAGGATGTTTTCAAACGGGGGGAAATAACAGAACACAAAGCCTGTACCACTAAAGTATGCATAGGTCATCTTGATTGACAAGTACTGACATCTGCATGTATATGCACTTTTGCTTTCCTTTGTGATTTAACTCGTGCATATTTTTAAACAGACAAAAGAGAATCAAATAATGCATTTTCCACCCCAGCAATGTGGAGTATGTTTTGATGCCTGTGTTTTGCTTCGTATCTGACAACAGTAGCAGTTGTGTTTTCATTTATCAATAAGAAAAATACCTCTCCAAGCCTTAAAAAGGCTAAGAAGGTCTGGTAACTAAACTTCAAGAAACAAATCCAAAAGATTATACACATTAAGAATACACAAGAGACAGGAAAAACGAACCTTTGTGCCTGTGTAATTTCGTTCTTCAAGTCCTTGTCAGATGGAAGCCTTCCTTTCAACACTCCTTTTATCTTATCCTTGTTATCATCCATTCTGTGAGTTCCATGGAAAATAAAGTCATTTGTGGAGAAAAAGCATATAACCATACTAAACACAATAAAAAATGTGGATGTAAAATTTAAGAAAATGAAATGTGACTTACATCTTTTTATAATTCTTCTCGAGAGTTTCCAACTCTGCCTTCTTAAGAGAGAGCTTGATTCTGTCCTCAGATTCAGCTGCCATATGATCTTTTTCATCACGAAGATCTTTCAGTTTTTGGTCTACGGTGTACATCTCAGTCTGTTTTTGCCTTATGTTTAAGTCGAATTCTCTTTCTGCAAGCTGCTTAGACTTCCTCTCAGATTCAATTTGCTGAGAAACAAATATGTGTTAGCCAAATTACCAAAATGTTCGTCAATGATTTGAAATACTAAGCAGAGACATCAAACCATTTTCTTTTCCCTCTCATCAAGATGGGCCACATTAACATCAGAAATCTGACGTTCAAGAACATCACGTTCACCCTCTTTCTCTTTAATGCGCTTTAAAATGCCGTTCTGCATCCAGTTATAGAACCAGAACATGTGTAAAATTCCAATTCATTGACATACAAAATAACGTTACTCATAAGAATAAACCTTAATATCTGCTTTAGCCTGTTTTTGCGCTTCCTTTTCGCTCCATTCACGGTTTGCAATGTCGTATTGATGCCATGCAGCTGCAATTTCTGCCTCATTCGATTTCTAGAATAATGTTACTCCAAGTGAAAGTTAGCATCTTCATATGTGTCAGTAAAATTTTAGATAAAACAAACGTATGTGAGAAGGTGAGAATGACAGATCAAGGGAGTGACAAGACGCTACACAAACTAGCAGAACTTTTTATCGACTATATTGACCTAAATCACAGTGGTTTCTTCTTGGATATAATACCATATGAAAGAATCAAGCATCCAACCCAAAACCTTAAAGCAACAGGTGGAGCAGCAAAAGACATATATAACTCCTTTGGATACTGCTACACAAGACACGAGGACAACTACATAACTTTATACACCTCTTTGGAAGCCCTTACACAACCCGAATGAAACAAATATGTAAAAACTACCCCCTCTCTCGTGCGCAAATCTTTTTTGGAGGTTCATACTTCAAATGTAATGCGCATTTACAAAGGTGACTGCAAAGCATACCAAAAGTTAACCCCGATACCAAGAGAAAGGAGAAATGAGAGGAGAGAAGAAATCATTTGTTTTAATGATCAAACTCAACAGAAAAGAGATCACAGCTTCATGCACATAAGCGGAGAGCTTATCTTTTGTTTTCTGATTAAAGTTTGGTGCACTAACGGAGTCCCTGTCAAAATAGAAATTGGTAATTCTGTGTCTTTCGTAGAGAACCACATGTTGTCCTGAAGCTCTACTTTTCATATACAACTTATATACCGGAAGTTTTATTCACATTAAAAATTATTACTTTATTAAAAAATCAGCATATAGCTTAACTCATGGAAAAAAATGATACAGAACCAGTAGGCAGTAGCAACTTCAGCATTAGAAGATGCCTATTTTATTCTTGAAAACCCACACCTTTGAACAAACTTTGGCTTTTGTCCAGTTTTTAAACATATATGAGTTTTGTTAATCTTGAAATATAGGAAACACAGGGTTAATATGTAATGCATAAGTTCAATTCGTTAAAGAAGTATTTACATAATGATATATTACTTGAATGATTGAACCTACACTTCAACAAATGATTCAACAAATGGCAAGGTTCAATACTAGAATCTTTTTTTAAATAATTACGGTTCAATACCATAATCTGTTGTACCCAAACCAAATAAAACAACCATTTAGCAAAAATATCATGGTATGCCCACTAGATCAAATCTATCAAAGTTCCAATTTTTGAAATCCACATAGAGAAGCCTTAAGATGACAACACAGGATTATTGCAGAAGCACAAGCATTTATAAGATCAGTTGACTGCATCTAAGAACTTAAGACTCCAAAGTAATTATAAATCATAAAACTGACAAATTAAAACAACATAGCATAGCTAAATATGTGTATATATAGTATAGAACAATGGAAGAATCACCTTTTTATCTTGTAAATCCTTATCAAAATGTGTTAATCGTAGTTTTATACGATTTGTTAAATTCAAAGCAACATCATCACTGAGTGACCCAGTTGGAACAGCCCCTAAGTTGTGTTTGTCAGAAAGCTTCCTGAGGGTAGCGTCTCTTTCATTTTTTAACTCTGCATGAGCCTAAGGCACAAAAAGGTAAAAGAAAAAAGAACCTTAAGAACAGGAAGCAAGATGTGAGAGAACTTCACGAGTTCAAATAGAACATAGGATGAGAGAAATTACTTCAGCATCTGCTTGAAGCTTGCTGATCTCCATGATATAGTTTGTTATGGATTGCTTAAGGAAGGAACTCTTTGCCTCTGAGTCATTCATTTCCCTCTCCAACTTGCTAATTTTTGATTCCAGAAGTGCTATCCTTTCATCAAACTTTGTCTTCCACTCCCTCAGCTCTTCATCAGTGTCTTCACAATTAAAAATGAAGATATTTAGAATACATCATTTTTTACTAAGAAGTTTTTCAGTGGATGAACATGCAAACATACACAAAATAAGAATATAACTTTAGGATATTAACAAGGAGAATTAAGTTTGCTTGATGCATTTCTTATATGATTTGGCCATTACTTCTGCAGTGAAAGAAGAATAATATATATTAGTGTATTCAGTTTAGTGAACCTTCATTCTCCTCTGCAAGTGCTGCATACTGCTTTTCCTTTTCCTTGAACAATGTGCTCCTTTCAGCATTTTTGGTGGCTATGTCTCGCTGCAATTGATGAAGCTCCTTTAAAGTTGCTTCAGTATGGTGCATCTTACTATCTAGAGTCTGAATCTCTTTTTCAAGCTCCTCCATCTGACTTTTCAGAGCCTCTGTTTTCTCTTTGTCTTGAGCAATGCTTTCCCTCAACTAGATCAAAACACAAGATCAAATTACTACAACTTTGCCTCTAGCATATGTTTAAAACATAGCATTCATTTATCTTGTGTGAGGGCCTTTTAAAAACAGTCTCTCTATCTCTATGAGGTAATAGTAAGGTCTGCGTACATTTTACCCTCCCTAAACCCCACCTGTGCGATTTCACTGGGTATGTTGTTTTTGTTATTGTATTCATTTATCTTGTGCAGCCCTTAAATAAAATGGGGAAAAAAATAATGCGTTCCCCAACCGGAGAAGTCATTTTGGAGGAGAAACTATGTGTTTTTGGGATCGGTGTACTCCATGGTTAGAGCCTCTAAGGAGTCCAAATAGATTAGACTTGAGTAGGTTGAAAAAAGATATACAACCTCAGTAGAAACAGCATTCCGCAGTATATATGATCATGCTCCTTTTAGGTTCTTTAAATTCCATGGGTGGTGTAGCTACCAAGATCAATGGTCAATTATGTCTCTCCTATAAGTTGGTTACCTATGTTTGAGAATTAATATTCACATTGTTCAATGGTCACAGTATAAACATTGTACATTAGGAAATCACAAGAAATCTTAAAACCAAGATTAAGCACTAACAAATACTTCAGTCAAACTTTGTTACCCTGTTTTCAAGTATTCATATACAAAGTGAGGACCTCTTGGGATACAACAGAAGAAAATGGGCAGAGCCCCACTTGCCACCAGCTAAAAGACAAGACGGTAGCAAATAGTATTGACATAGCCAACGGAGGTATTTATGTTCTTTGGAGATCTTTCGATGGAGTGGATGGCAGTATTGAACGGTGCTCATTAACAGGTCTTCAACAAAATATCTGTCAAATTATCTTTTCAGAAGGGGAGGGCTGATCCTGATAACGTATCCACCATGCTCAACAAAATGCACAATAAATCCCTCTTCAGTTTCAGAATAGGAAATTTCTCTTGAAATTCCTCTTCGTGATCAGAATAGAAACTTCTCTTTGTTTTTACTACATAATCTAGTTTAAAACAAGGGATTCAAATTATAGTTTCTCCATTTCAAGCAAACGGATCTAACATCATAAATTAATGAGTAAATATCAACAAGCATAATTTCAATCAACTACAGTGAACTAGTGAAAAGGAAAGAAATGATTAAAGTGAATGCTTTTAGAACACTAGACAACTGCCTGAGTAGATAAAAAGGGGAAGAGGTGAAAGAAAAACATGGTTCTGGGTCTGAAGAAAGTTCCAATTGAAGTCACTTCAAAACCTTGTAAGCAGCATCTTTCAATGTCTGAAGATTCTCCAATTTCAACTTATATGTCTTTATTTCTTGAGATTGATCCTTGTGAAGCTTTTTAATAACCTCCAATGCCTTTGTGTATCTAAACAGTTGAACAAAGCAGAAGTTAACGCACAGAGTGGATTAAATAAGTTATCATGACCAATAGCACTATATTCCCAGGACTAAACTGTATTGACATAGAGTTATCCATTTTGAGGCCTTTGGGTAAAAACAAAAACAATATATTCAGCACTATATTCCCAGGACTAAATTGCATTGACAAAGAGTTATCCACTTTTGGGCCTTTGGGTAAAAACAAAAACAATATATACACCAAGCAAGAAAATTGGCAAAAAAAATGCAAGAAAAAGTTGTCTTGCATACCAGAAACCACTTTCAATTTGGTTCCTATCAGCTCAACAACTGCACATTAGAAACTGCTATTGCATAAAACTCACCTATAAATTTATCTCATAATCATGAAAGACCTCTAATGCACAAAGAGATGCAGCAACGTAGTTATATCTTGACAGATGTCAGCATCTCATGGAATACCAAATAAGACATCTTTGAGGAAGATGATCATGACATATAGATTTGAAGATCAAAATGGGTTGTTTTACTCTAGGATGGTGAACTAAGCTTCTATACTATAAGCTCTTCCTTTTGGATGTAATTTCTCCTGCATTTTCTTAATGTGGGTCCCTTTTACATCTAATATTCCTAACCTTTCCAATCAAAAGAAAAGCTCTCGGCAGCGAGAAAGACATATTTGATATTTTTAAAAAATGAAAGATGAAAGCACAACAATTTTGAGATTTCTGCAGAGCTTGAATTATCTCAGAATAATATTTCCAGCTGCTAATTAAGCACCAAATTTAGTGAAAGCATACCCCAGGAACCATGATTCTTTGGTATTGAGCATTTGAGCTTGATATCTCATGCTAATTACAAACCCAATGATGATCATGACTCAATAAGTGGTAAACAAATAACATTCTTTCTTAGAGAACTGGGCTAGTAAGTTTAACAGCACCAAGTCATACATGAATCCACGTAAAACCATTAAACCTTAGATGCCCTAACTTGAGAACTAGTGGACCAAGAATGTAGCTTAAATAGGGGCAAATCCAGGAAAACGGCAAGAACCTACCCACAAACTTGAAAGCATTAGTATCTCTAGCAATTTGCAGAAGAAATCATACAGGTGAACATGGATTAGATTCAAAGAGCTTTGAATGGAGGAAGATTGAATATTCTGTTACAGGTTTGTGCAATTTTGACATAGAAAGATCATAATAACTGATGCACATATGATTCTTGACACTGCAACTGAAGATGAACAAGGATTAGATTCAAAGAGCTTTGAAAGGAGGAAGATTGAATACTCTATTACAGGTTTGTTCAATTTTCAGATAAAAAGATCATAATAACTGGTGCACGCATATATGATTCTTGACACTGCAACTGAACACCTTTTTGGTTCCTTTTCCAGCAAAAACACTATTGATCAATCACAAAATACACATAGAAAATTTTTTTTAAATGAGGAATGTTGGGAAGGCTGAGGCAGAAACTAGTCTTATTTTTAATGTTCTTCACTGAGTAAATGAAGTCAGGTTGATATTTCAAGCATGTTCAAGAAAGAATATAATTATTTGCGTTAATACAGAAGAATATATCATTCAAACACAAACTTTATGGTAATGAATTGACAATTCAATTACTGATAACAAGAAATACCTAGTAGCGGAGAAAATGTCATCAAACTTCTTTTTCAGCGTAGACGGATCTTGTAATGGCCAGTTTGCGTCATCTTGGTGAACAAATATCACATTTTCAAGAATGGCCTTTGAGACACCCATGAGAGCAGGGATTTCTCGGTCCATATCGGCACATCTATAACTTAGGCAAACTTTCTGCAAGTGAATAAGCTAAGAATTCAGAAAGAAACTTTAACCATTTGTTCCTCCAGTTCAAATATAAGTCTAAGCCATTATCAGCCTAGCAAAATCCTAACTACAATTGGACATGATACAGTATGTTTACAGGAAATGATAGACAATGTCACAACCCACACATATATATGAAAATTACCTGGACAAGTATAACAAAGACGAAGCAGAGCAGTTAATTTGGCACAGGTGGATTCTTTTTCTTTTGTCTGGCTCACATATATTCCAAAATACAAGTTATGTAAAAGAAAAAGAAACAATATGTAGCAATGCCTAGAAGCACCCAAAGGTAAGGCCTCGTGACCCAAAGTGGATTGAGAATCATGAGGTCTTAGGTTCAACTTCCAGAAGCGAAAACACTAGGTGGTTTCTTCTCATGTATTCATGCTTGATGGATAGAGTCACAGGGACTAGTGCTAGTGAAAGGTAGCAGATGCCCCGTGGAATTACTCGTGGTGCACATAAGTCTTGACCCAGACAAACACGGTTATCAAAATAAATGTAACAATGCCTAGATAATAAAGAGATAGGCCTAAAAGTTATATGATAAATGACTGCTCAATGCATTAAAGCTTCCGCTATATGTGAGGCTCGGACCACAAGAGTCCATAATACGCAATCTTAACCTGCATTTCTGCATGAGATTGTTTCCACGGCTTGAACCCGGGTGTCATGGCAGCAACTTTGAGGAATAAGTTGATGTATTTCCAAATCCAAATCCACATGCAATGAAAACATATTACATGATTTTGTACTTGGAGTAGTATTGTTTCTTCATATTTGTCTTTTCTAACACATGCTGACTTGATCAATGGTAGCTAAAATACATATAACCCCAGGAGGTAAGGCATGAAAACTAAGTCGCATATATTCTTCCTTTATCTGTGTGGTCGAATTAGGTTAGGAAAAGAAGGAAAGGAGAGGTTGTATGAAACTTGCAACTTTTGGGCCTTGAACAAGGGGAAACTTAACAGCACCCTCCTGTGCTTATAACCTGTTTATTTTCCATTTGGTATTATCCTTAATACCGATGTCTTTTAGAGTTCTGGATAAGGTAATAATTTTCTTTGGGAGGAAAAACTTCATTTTTGGTTATCATATCATCCACATGTCAAGTTTCTTTAATTGTGAACATGCAATATGCATAACCTGTTTATCATCATTCAACTATGCTTTCTTCTGCAACACTTTTAGAGTGAAATTAGAGACAACGCAAAGAAAATGGTTGAGACTGGAGAGCATGGTAGAGCTGGGCAATGGGTTCGACTAATAATGAAAATAACTTCATGGTTTCTTTCTTTCTTATTGTATCATTAGCTAATAAGCCTTCACACCATTGTCTTTTGCCTCATACAGTGGTAACCAGTTATTCTAGTGCTATCATATCCTCCACCAAAACTTAATCAATCCAAAACGTCACCATAATTCTATCATTTTTTCTATAACGTTCCCACCCATGCAACATTTAGATAGGTTTGAATCAGCTCCTGCACATCCTCTGAGGCTCTGAACAATACACAGCAGTAATATAATGAACCACTACTTGTAAATTGGACATGAGGTTTTTCCACAAACTAGGTCTTTAAACCTCTACACTGCCATCTCAATTTCCTATTAATGGAGGTATTCTGGTTACAATTGAAGTGGGTGACTATCCAATTAAAAGCTCAAGTTGTTAGAGAGAGCATACTTTATTTACTTTATTAGATTTTCAACACGCTCCCCCCGGTGTGGGCTTCATATTTCTTTTAGTAGCACATGCACATGGAAAGTCTTTTTGATAATGGGTGGTGATAAAATTCACTCCCAAGACCTCTGCCTACTATGATACCTTATTAAAGAAAAGGACTTTAGCCTAACTCAATCCCAAAAACTAACTCATGAGAGAAAGATTACTCAACCATATAAGGAGACCATCGAACCCCTTATCCCAGTGATGGTACTCCAACTCCCAACCCCCAACACCCAACACCCACCCCCCCACATGCCCAGGACCAGAGGATTAGACATCTAGAACATAGACAATAGAAGACGGAAGGCCCGACATTGGAAACAATGAATTAGGATCAATCTGGCTTTGGTACCATATTAAAATGTGTGATCATCTCATCTAAAAGAGAAGGAGGAAGAAGACTCTTTATGATCAATCGAGCATCGGATGAGGGGGCCTAACTTTTCCCTTTGTCGAGAGGTGAGAGAAAAGTTTATTGGTTTGGGGGAGTGCAGTAGTAGCGGGGACGTGAACAACATGTGGGATATGAGCGTTGGTTGCATTAGGAAAGCAGCTACCGAGGTACTAGGGGTATCTAGAGGATCTTTGGTGGCACTAGTGATGGAATGAGTAAGTTCAAGGAAATGTGGAAGCTAAGAAGGTTATTTATACAAAGTGGTTGGAGTGTGTAGATGAGAATGAGAACGAATGCTTAAGGACATCTATAAGACGATGAAGACACAAGTGAAGTCGGGTAACAAGTGCTAAGACTGCAGCTTTTGAATTATATTTCGAATTAGGGGAACAAGGCGAGAATAAGAGATTGTATAAGCTCGCGAAGCCAGAGAGAGAAAAGCCAGAGATTTAGATCAGGTGAAGTATATCAAGAATGAGGAAGGTGAGGTGTTGGTGCACGAGACATTCATTAAGCAAAAGTGTCGAGCATACTTTCACAAACTTCTAAATGAAAAGGGGACAGAGATATTGTGTTGCGTGATTTGGCACGCTTTGATAGTCTTTGGGACTTTGGGTATTGCAAGTGTTTTAGGGTTGAGAAGGTTAGATGTGTTATTAGTAAGATGAACTAGGGGAGAGCGACCGAACCCAACGCGATTCCAATGGAACTTTGGAAGAGCACTGACAAGGCTAGAATGAAGTGGTTGACTAGGTTGTTTAAAGTTATTTTGAAGACAAATAAAATGCCCGAAAATGGAGGTAGAGTACAATGATTTCGCAGCACAAGAACAAGGTGACATTAAAAACTATAATAATTGTAAGGATATCATCAAAATAGAAACCCAAAAAGAAAAGGAAAAAAAGGAAAAAAAGAAATAGGAAAGAAAGAGAAGTAACACGAAACAAAATAGCATCAGAAATACAAGATTTTAAGGAAATGACAAGCATGGGATTCTAACTCATGACCTGGTTAATAATGGTGCAGGCGACCACCAATGCACCAATAGGCTTTCATGCTATTATAAACTTTTTAAGTATTTTATCTTAACAATTGCACTGCTATACGCAATCTAGGGAGGGGTGCATGGTTTACATGAACCCACACCCCTCCATGCAAATTCGCCCCTTTATATGTCCCTCAACAATCTTATGTGATCTACATCAAGACAAAAATAACATCACTACCATTGATTATCAAATTCACCAGCCAAATAACCTCGACTAATTCTACTATCCGGTCAATGGATCTCCAAAATAAATAAAACATCAGAATCAAGAAGACAGATAAAGTACAAAAATTACAAAACCGTCAAATAAATTAGTAATACCTCTCCAGTGTGAGGATTTATAGTCTGTAGAACGCTCTCAATGGCCTTATATTCCATCTTTGTTGCCTTCTGAGTTAGCTGAAAAGACCTAATGCACACCACATCTTTCCCTGCTGCTGTCTTGAACCGTAGCTTTATCTGCCCCTTTGTCTCCGTTTCTCCAGCCACCTTCACCACAGTAGTGTTCAGTTTTAACCACAAACTTTTAATAATGTAAGCAGAAGACAACTAAAATAAACTATCCAGTTAATATCAGTTGTGGGATCATTGACTGATTTATTGGGTTCGGATAATCTGCTATGTAAAACATGCTCTTAAACTTTTGGGTGAACATTGATATCGGGACCAGGTTGTTAAAAAATTTAGAAAAAAATAGTTACTTAAATAGCCGCCCACACAACCGATTAAACCACACAAAGCCTATGGATGTATAATATACGTATGATTCATGTATAATATGTATATAAAATCTGTGCACAATCAATGTATATGGCTACAGAAGTAAACAATGAATCCATCCAGCTATTTGTGTAAAGATCCCAAAAACTCTTTACTCCTTCACAAGTCAGTCCAAAGAGATGAGCACCTTAGGGTCGTGGATGAAGCTATGACCAGAGCGAGCATTTGGCGGCAATTCACCAGTGCAGGCAACCTTCAAGCACTCAATTATAGTCTGCCCATAGCAAGAAGAATAATGAACATACAACTTATTCTGGCAATGAAAAGACTTTTTTTTTATCACATGAAAGTCATATTCAACTAATTAACTGGACTCTACCCTGATATCTCCTAGTTGACAAATATTATGATGGATGCAGAGCACAACTAAATTTTATCTTCAATGCATGAACAAATAATTTTAAACACAAACGGCTGGGTGACCAAAAATTGATGAACTTGTTGAAATGCTATAATCAAGCCAAACAAATACAGTATGAAACATGTTTAAATTTTGTAATGTCAGTTTTTTTACACTAAAACTCTAATTTCTCTTTACTCAAAAACTCTAATTTCTTATAGCTAATCACTTTGTCAACTATAGCTTCCACTACAGCGCTTAAAGTGCCAAATCCGAGCTTAGCGAAATACCAGCAGTTGCATTTTAAGTAACCTCACAGTATAAAAGAATTTTACACCGCCACTTCATAGAACTTATACTTGAAAGGGTTTAGAACCAAAATTTATGCAACCATTAATACCATGCACTAAAGCCTCAGCAGAACTAAATACCCAACTTGAGCTTAGAGAATCACCTACAGGTTCATTTTAGTGTAAATTTCTTTTTACACAGTCAATGGGCGGAGCCAGGTAAGGCCATGGGATTCATCTTACACTGTTTACATATGATTAAAATTATATATAGCATATGTTGAACTCCCTTGACCTTCTTTGCATGTTTATTTCTCATATTTTGAACCACTAAGTAAAGTACTGGCTCCGCCACTTACACAATCAGTTCATGGATCTTACAATCACTTAAAATAGACGTTCAACTCGAACAATACTAGAATTAAAATAATAAAAAGTAAATACATGAATGAAGTTGAGCAACAAATTTAGGCAACAACTAAAATACCTTACGAACAAACATTTTATGCAGAAATTACACTTCCATAGCAATTCATGTTCGTAAAATAGAATGAGTGAGGGAGAAGAGAGAGATTACAGTTTTTCCGGCGCCGTTAGGTCCCACGATGAGGGTTAATGGTCTGAAAAAGGTGATGACGTTTTTGTTCTCCGGGTCAAAGCTCCGGATGCCCTTTATGAGCATCTTATCTACAGTGCTCATCGTTTGGTTACCGTATTTCTTCTTCTCCTCCTCCTTTCAGCTTCCGCCGGAGCTCGTCGACGGCAAGTTCGCATTTGCTATTGACTATTGAATGTTTTTTCGGGTTTAGTAAAACCTCAGTTTTTGGCCCATGTTCATTTTTGTTTTTGGGGGGGGATTTAAATTTAAATTGTATTTTTTTTATCCCTCAATTATATTATTTTTATTAATAAATAATAGATCTTAATTTAAGGCCCCATTTGATCCCAAGTATTCTCGGAAAAAATTTGGAGGAAAAAGTGGGGTGGGGTGTTTGGCCAAACAACTTTGGCAAATGATTTTTAAGAAATTTTAAAGTTCCCAAATAGTAGAAAAAAAATAGTATTTGGAAGTTTTGAATATTTAAAAATTACTTCAAACTTTTATATTTTATAACAAAATACCTATCATTTATTAATTTAAATTAAATATTCATCTATCAATTTATTTCATTGAATTGGGAAGAGATTATTCGTAGAATTTGAGAAGATTTTATAAAAGAATAGTTTGTTATTACAACTTTTGAAAAAAAATAGTTTAAGCGAGATCATTGAGAAAAAACACAATTTATTTTTAATGCAATTTTGATCTTGTCATATTGTTATTTTATTATTTTTTATTGTTATCAATTATATTATAAGGTTATTTTCTAATGGAATATGTTTATTATAGAATTATAAGACAAACTTATAGGAATTTTAAAAGTAATTTTTAGAATCTATGTGTATAAATTATATTCTTTGAAATAATCAAATATTTTCAAGAAAATTTTGAACCAAAAACATAATGCAACTTCAGTAAAACTTGCCAAGAATATTTGAGAATTTTGTGTCAAACACTTAATAAGTCTTATGATATTATTATATGACAAAGCAAATTTGACTTTTTACTTAAATAAATTGTATGATTTTGTCAAATCTATACTTTAAAAGAAAAGTTATTATATTTATCCAACATATTATATGACTAATTAAATGACAAAATAGTTTTAATATACTGCTAGCAAAAACATATTGTATTTTTATAGTAGCTCTATATCCTATCATATAAAAGTAACATAATACATTCTATAAAATCACACTAGGTGAGATCAGTGTGAGATCTTGAGAGGATAGGACATACACAAATCTTATCATTGCTTCAAGGAGATAGAAAGACTATTTATGATAGACCAGTACATACGTAAACAACTTAAATAGGACCAGGTGCATGAAAAAGGAACAAAGGTTAAGTATATACCAAAGCAAAACCTCAAATCATAAGATCTTCATACGTAAACCAATCGGAGGAAGAAGAGAACACATGCAAAGTATATACAATAGCAAAAATCAAGTTAACAATTACCCCTAGAAGATTGATATATTAAAAGTTTCTTTTGGAGTACATAAAACAGTTTAACCCTATGAAAATAAGACAAAGCTAGTACATAAATATGAAAAGTGTATGGATTTAGATTTCTTTTGGAGTACATAAAACAATTTAACCCTACAAAAGTTCATATACAAATACAAACACAAATGCAAGACAAATTTTATCATTGCTTCAAAGAGATAGAACGACTATTTATGATAGCCTCAACTCGAATGCATAAAGATCCAAATAAAAAAACTTAACAATGAAAAAAACATGCCCATTATTTTATTAATTAAAAAAGCAATGTAAAATCTTAAAAAAGAAAAACAATAACAAAAACAAAACAATGTGATCATTATGAAAAAAAAACATGCCCATTATTTTATTTATAAAAAAAGCAATGTAAAATCTTCAAAAAGAAAAACAATAACAAAAACAAAACAATGTGATCATTGAAATATAAAATATAACATACTACGAGAACTCCAAAGAAACAACTAGTACTACAGCGAGCATTAACAAGCGTAAAAACCTTTATATGACAAGGCAACACTATATACCAAAACAACACAATATAATATAATATGAAATGATATGTAACAATTATTAAAACACGGAGGTGTGATAATAATGATATCTCAATCCAAACAAGTTTAAATCAATTACATGACCTTCATTTAAACTTATATCGAATAAAAATTGCAAAGCTGGAAAAATTACTGAATACTGAAACCTTGCATAAAAACGATGTTTTAAAAGATAAAATTCAACAAAGCTACCACACCATGTCCTCTACTTAGATAAATCTTGTCATGCACGCATTGACAATTTTATAGAAAACGATAAAAAAAAAGGTGACTTAGTATCTATCGTCATTTCCAGCTTGACCGCCATAGCCACCTCCGTAGCCACCGCCAAAGCCACCACCATAGCCACCACTTCGAGGAGCCCGCTCTTGGGCTATATTGACACGGATATTCCTTCCATGGAGTTCCTGCAAGAATACAATAAAGTATAATCAATCATGACATAAAAAGTAAAGTAGTCATAATGCAAAAAAGAATATTAAGACTTGGACAGTAGACTTTGAATATGGAGCATAGTCATATGATATGATATCCCTAATGATGTTTTTACCTGACCGTCCATTGCGTTAATAGCCTCTTTTGCACATGATTCATCTGAGAACTGCACAAATCCAAATCCCCTTGATCTGCCAGTATCTCTGTCAGTGATTACCTTCGCTGTTTACCAAAGAAAATACAGTTCAGTATATAAGCATGTTCACAGCCTGTGCAACAAACAAAGAAAAACAAAAGCACATTCACAGCCTGAGCAGCAAAATAAGAAAAACGGATGTACATTCACAACCTGAGCAACAAACAAAGAAAAAAAAAGTAGCAAATTCACAGCCTGAACAAACTAAGAAAAACAGTTGAGAGGAACAAAACTGAAAGTGCAAATCCACCTTTAACAATTCTACTCCAACCAAGAAAAATAAGTGATAACTTACCTGACTGATAAAATACAACATAAACCATTTTACTGCAGCATTTCTCAGCCCATCACTAGGTGTGCAACAAATTAAAGCTAATGATTAACAAATGTGAAATGCTAAACTTACAATATATACACACATTGATATATGTATTCAAAACCCCTGTTCAAGAGTTGCTGAGAACCCATCACAATTTACATTAGCATTGAGCACTCAACCTATTAAGGTATGCAGAAAAACAAACCAATATCAGCAGCA
This sequence comes from Solanum ossicruentum, assembly GCA_025774065.1. NCBI lineage: Eukaryota > Viridiplantae > Streptophyta > Magnoliopsida > Solanales > Solanaceae > Solanum > Solanum ossicruentum. The sequence goes on along the minus strand of JAOTQR010000086.1, from coordinate 21,001,014 downwards.
GGCAAGAGAATGATACTAACAGAAACTATTGTTTGAGGATAAAATCAATGATCACAAACTGGACAGACATCAAGAAACAGAACTCAACTATTCTGCAATTCTTAGTTAGACAAAGCAACCAACACCATATCACGTACTAATAAATTATATGATATGCACAAACAGATGCACAAAGTATAATCTGTCATCCCTCATGAGTACAGTGAGACCACGTTATTCTTGTGAACTCGCTTTTCACCATGTTCATTCAAGCTATGTCACCAGAGATGAGAAAAAAACATTGAGAATAAAGCAGCAGACATCCGCCTCCTGAACCTTACCATCAATAACATCACCAAAGCTAGAAAAGGCATCTTTCAGTGACTGATCATCAGTTCCCCATGAAAGACCTATAACATATATGAATTAACAAAAGTCAACTATTTATGCAGTTGCAAAACTTTACAGGTAAGTTGCTATAACCAGTAGGGATACAACCGGCAACTCAAGCGTACCACCAACAAAAAGCTTTGACGACATGCAGCGGATGGCATTAAGCATAGCTGGAGTTGGTGAGTTTGCACCAACTGCATTTCCTGTGGAAATGCTCAGCCTCAACAGACCACCGAGTTTGTTGTAGAAAGCCATTTGTGCAGACAAATTCACAAATCTGCACACAAAATATACAGCTGTTAAGGTAGGAAATGAAAATCCAGATAGACAAAATCATTTAAAAAATGTCAAGTAAAATATCAAGAAATAATGTTTTCAGATTAAGTGATAACTATTCCACTTGACTGAAAGGGCACAAAGATCAACAAACACTACGAAGGTTAAAAGACACTGTTGAATAAGTAATTACACCAATCATAACATGTGGTCAAAACATCAAATAATAGTGCTCACATTAAGATCACAACAAAAGTTTTTGAAGAGAAAAAGTCCATGATTATTACGAGTAGGATATTCAAGACATATTCCATGAGACATAGAAAAGCCTCACAAGTTATCAAATAAACCACAAAACAATAACATACCCAATATAATTACACAAGTGGAGTACGAGGAGGTTATGATGTACAATAGAAACTCAGCCCAAAACAAATGTAAGTAAAGCATCACGCGTTATCAAATAAGTGAGTGTTTGTATTAACAATGGGATAGGGTCCAAGGAACATCATTCAAATAAAAGGAACATCTCAAAACATACATTACTGTCCATAACAAACCCTCTAGAACATGAGTCAACATAATAGTCAAAGCTTCCAATTTAAAAGCCAAATATACATCATGTCAAAAAATATTTTTGGCTTTTACGCACATTTTTTCAAGTTTTGAAAGTGCTTGAATAACACAAAATCTGAGTTTAAGCACCTTTTTTAAAGTTGAAAATGTACAAAGAAAAACAAACATAATCCAAATTATGATTTTTAGCTTTTTTAAGCTATCAACCAGCTTAAAAAAGCTAATCCAAACACTCCCTGAAACGCATCAACAAACATATGTCAAACAACAACAACAATATACCCATGTAATCTCACAAGCGGAGTTCGAGGAAACCTTACCATTACCCATACAGGATTAGAGAATAGAGAGTTTATTTACAATAAGAAACCAGCTCCAGGAAGACAAAATCCAGCAAGATAAACAGATCAAGTTAACCAACATCTAATGATGAAAATCAAATACAAACTAATACTACAAAGCATCCGCTGAGCAGATCGAACACACAAAAACTATAAATACTAGATCACAAAAAAAAAAATCAAAAAATGGAAAAAAAATAAAATTAAAAACTAGAACAAACCACAGACACAACAAAAAATTGAATAGTGAAAAGGCAAAAGAGAGATTTGATCTACCATATTTACAAAAAAACACCATACCTGAAACTTTTAAGGGTTTAAGGAGAAAGAGAGCGGCTAGGGTTTAAGCCACTTCCCAGATAGAAAAAGAGGGTTTATCAAGGTGAGGCGTTGGAGGAAAAATATCTTGGACTTATTTATAGCCAAATATGACTTGCTTGGAGAGAGAGTGTATAGGGGTATTTTTGGATAAAATTATATTAATGAAAAATATTTTTGTTTAATTTAATTAATTTAAGAATTTTTTTAATCATGATTGTTTGTTTAGGTCAATATCAAATGTATTTGTTTTTGTATTTAAATCAGGATTAAGGGATTGTTTTGTGTGAAGGATAACATTAAATAATTTCGAGATTAAATTAAAGTACTACTCAATTTAGGGTTTGGTTGGCAAGTCTAATATTAAATTATATCAATGAGTTAATGTTGACACCCAATTTTGTTCGGCCTTTTCATAAATTGGTGTCGAATTAGTCATCAAATTTTATTTTTTATTTTTAACGATTTTTAACCATTATTTTCATTAAAAAGAATAATAATAATAATAAAAAAATAAAACATTTTATACGGGCGCGTGATACCCACGCGCCCCTAATATCCCGCCCCCAATTCCCCAAATCCCTAATATTCTATCTTCTCCTCCATTCCTCTTTTCCCACGGGAACAACCAGACAACCAGAGAAACCAAGAAGCCATAACCAAAAGCCAGAAGAACCTGGACAGCTCCATCTCTCTCACCCTTTTCCCTTCTTCTTCTCACGCACACACCTCTCCCCCGACCCTTCTCCTTTTTCTTCGTTGTTTTCCTGTTCAACCGACAAAACCAGATCGCACCAATGACCCTCTGTCAAAACTGACACCGTACTCACTCACGCGTGTCTGAGCAGTCCCAATGCCCATACCTCGTTGTCGAATTCGACCGTTGCCATCATTTCTATAAGTTTCAATGTTTAACACCAAAAAAGGGGGATCAGGGGGGAGGAATTTGGAAAATCTGGAGGAATTCGATATCGAGAATTAGGGAGGAGATTCGGTCGAAAATCTGAGTTTAAAGGATCGAATTGAAATCCAAACACGAATTTGAAATCAAAACTCAACAGTCTCACAGTCCAACTGTCCGAACGCGAATTCAGGTGGTGTCGAAATTCACCGTTAAAACTCGTCGTCTCGGTTCGCTGCACCCAAAAAGGTAATACTCTAATCCTCCCTCATGTTGAGTTTTAGGGATTGTGGTTAAATTTGTTGAAGTTATATCGAGGTCATCGTGTTTGCATCCTGTTTGTTCTGACGGAAAGTGCGTTGTTATTGCGAGTAGATGTTGTGGTCTTGTTGTTAACTGGTTGTCATTTATCGATAAATCGTTCTCAGCCTCGATCAAATCTTGAATCTCTGTCATCCATTTGATTTCGCGAATGTGATATGCTAGCAGACGTTGAGTTATTTCCAGATGTAATATGTCTGAAATGATTTCTTTCTCTGGTTTTGTGATTTAACATGGTGTTTGATCTGTGCATGTATTCCTAGTAGGATGACATTTAGTTTGGTTGCTAAGGATTCACTTTGTTATATGCATACGCAGATTCTAGTTTCGTTTGTTGAAGCTCCCTGTTCACAGCATCCCTAAAGCAGTATAAATTGGTTCAACTTATGTTATAGCTGTTGGTTTGTCCCTGATCTATTGCTTCACAGGGGGATGTTCTCATGTAACAAATGAAAAGATTCTTTTGTCATGATATAGTACTTGTGATCTATGATTAGTGTCAGCTTCTAGTTAGTTCTATTTCCAGTTTTCGAAACTAGTTAATGGGTTCATCTCATCCCTGTCTATTCTTAAATTTCCTGCAGTGCTTTTTAACCTTACATATTGCATAGACATGCTTTATCCGTTCATCATGTTGGTTTAGCTCTCAAATTTTGCCACACTAGCCTACTTAATGATCTTAAGATGATTGCTAAAAAGAATTTGATTAGGTTGGAGCTGACTGTTGGAAGCTTATC
>JAOTQR010000086.1:20974495-20990302 GCA_025774065.1 Solanum ossicruentum | reverse complement strand
ATTCGACCCCCCCTCACCCCGCAATGAGCGGGAGCCTTTTGAGGCACTGGGGTATGTTGTTGTTGTTGTTGTATATAGGTCAATTTTGTTGCTCATTCTATCATGTTTAATGTTCAACACCCTTGATAGAACGAATTTATCTAGTACTGTGGTGATGGGTGTTCAATTCAGCCTTCAGGTCATGGGACTAGAACTTTAGCATTATAATCCACACTATAAACTTTTGCTTTTCATTTGGCAGGTTAGAAGCTTACATGCTACAGCTGCACTATACACTTACGAATTCTAGATTTTTTCTCTCTTTGAATGTGTGATTTGTGTTTAGTACAAATCTCGATTCATTTGGTGGTTCATGCGTTGATTCAATTTATGTAGTAGTTTGTGTATTTTCGTTATTAAAAGCAACACATTTGAAAAGTAAGATTTCTAGACTGTTTGTAGTTGGTGGAAACAGACTTCTTAGAATGTTCATGGCAGAATCACTAGGTTGAATATGTTATTGAACCCACTCAGTGTTACTTTTTGTTCCTGAATCCGGTTACTCTTCTCCTTTTCAATAATCCTAGTTTGGTGCTATGTGTAACATCTTTATGTCCTATACAATTCTTCTACGACGTTAGCCCTATACATTTGAATGGCTTGCATTTGAGCGCCTCAATCCCAATTAATCCCACCTCATCTTCACTCTTTTGATATTGGCTAAACTTGAAGTACATATATTCAATTTCCTTATTATGCTAAAGTGCTTCCTCTCTGGACTGCTTCTTATAGCTTAAACCAAATATCATACACCATGAGACCTTATCATGTATATTGTTAGTTAGCACATCCATAACTAGGATAAACTATACGTGTTCAATGTTGATCTTGGGTGTAGTCCACTGGTATGAGGAACTCCTTTATATCTTATACAATTTTTCGCACAATAGTGATTACTCCTTCGTACTATCCTTCCATGTATATTTATGAGATTTATGTAGTTCATATGAAGTCCTTTCTTCATATGTCCGAACCATCTCAACCTAGCTTCTCTCATCTTGTCCATCACGGGGAGGGGGGGGGGGCTCCCACCTTGTCCTGAATATCTTCTTTCCTAATTCTCTCTCTCCTAGTATTTCCACACATCCATCTGAACACTCTCATTTCCATTGCTCTCATCTTCTAGACGTGCAAGTTCTTGAGTGGCCTACATTCCACCCATAAATTCCAATTGATTCTCTTTGCTTTTATAGTGCCCTTAAGTCAATGCACTATTATTATTTCCCAAAGTTTTATTGCATCGCTCATGAGTTCACTACTACAACATTTCACACAACGTTAAATATTTTGTTCGTACTTATGTGTTCACGCCATGCTATTTTGCCCTTATCCATTCATGATGTGGGAACCATCAAGGCTGGAGTAAATACTTTTCACCCACACCCCTAGGAACCTTAGTACGTACATTTGCCTACTGCCAAGATGAGCACGTCTCAGCGTTTTCTGTATTGTAAGAATTCATCATAAATAGACTAGTTTTTATATAATAGAGGTGCAATACTTTCCATGAAAGTTTTATGAGGTGATAGTCTCCTTTGCAAACGCGAAGTGACGAGAACTTGTTACGAACCAGCTGCATTATGTTGTTTCATTTGATTATATTTGTGCTCATATTATTTTGTAAAGCATGTGAACGTATAGTTGTGTTGATTTTAATTTATTTGTTAGTGGAGCATTTGTAGTGTATAGCAAAATGAAGAGGACCTTTGGTCATGATGTCCTTATGGGGGTTTCCTTTCATATTAGTTTTGTTCAGATTGACTCAATAAAAGTGCTAATGCGAGATTTACTTCTTCATGAGTTAACTGTCTTGATTTTTGTATTGTCATGAAATTGCTTGTTTGTCTCTCCTTTGTCTAAAGTAAGGTGGTTGCTTTCTTGTTATGAGGGATCTATTAAAAATTGGTTGCCTCATTTTTGATCAGGTGTATGAATATTCTGTTGTACGTCTCTGTTTGGTTGGTAAGTTCATTAGAACACAAAATTCACTACAACAACATACCCAGTGTAATCCCCCTCGTCCTTCCTAGGCCCATTTGTGGGATTACATTGGGTATCCTTGTAGTGGATTTTGTGTTCTGAGGTGAATGGTGAGGCTTTTCTTGGCATTGACACTTTTGCAGCCAACCCCAACTTGTTTGGTATTGTGGCATAGTTGTAGTTATGACATAATTTTATCGCTGCAATACCATTATTGTTGATGGAAGACTCTCAAAACAGAGAGTGATTAGGAATCATTTGATTTTAAATGTTTCCATCATGTACCTAAGCACATATTTAAGTTGTAGCTTTATATGTGGACCAGGTTTAGTCAATGTGATTGTATGCGTCTGTTCAGTGTTTTCTCTTTTCTAACTGATTATCAATGTTCTTTTCACTTACTGATTTAACATATCGTTTACTCATTGTTTTGCTTACTATGATGTGAATGTTTAGGTTCTCAATTGGTTATTGATGTTCTTCCTCTTTTAACGATTGGAAACTTTTGTACTTGGGCGTTCTTCAAATAGATCTAGAGTTTTCCACCTGAACTAGAGTTCTTCACTTGGTTTCCAAAATTTTGGCACTGTATCAGTTGTTTATAAGTTTGTGCTAAATTTGTAATTTCTTTTTGTGGATTTTCCTTTTGCATAAGAATGTTGGCATTAGTTGTACTTGACCTACTCGTAAATACTCAACCTGTTTGGTATAAACTAACAGTTTCCTTTTCCTGTTGTGTAGGAGAAAAGAAAGGAGAAAAAACACAAAAAGGAAAAGAAAGACAAGGAGAAGAGAGAAGGTAAGGAAAAAAGGGATAGAGACAGAGGTGATGGGAAACACAGAGAAAAGAAAGAGAAAAAGGATAAACACAGGGACAAGAAAGAAAAACACAAGGACAAAAAGAAGGACAAGGACAAGGATAAAGACAAGAGCAGCATCTCGGAGGAGGGAAGGGTTGCTGTTCCACCTGGGGCTTCTAGTGGAGGGAGGCTTCATGAGGGAGATGAGCATAACGAAAGACAGATTAGCTCAGGGAAAGGGAGAGATGAACATAAAGATGGACACATTAGTTCAGAGAAAGCCAGACTCCCAAATCATTTTCATGTCCAGCATGGAGAGAAGCCCTTTAAGACCAGCATCTCTGTTGCCGAGGCAGAGAACGCAAAATTTGTGCAGGAGTTGTATAGGAGAAACAGAAATGAAGAGAAGGGTGCGCAAAGTCAGTTGGAAGAGGGATTCCCAGTTGAGTGGAAAAGAGATGACAAGTCAGACAGAGTGGGCATCAAAGTATTTGGAAATTCGGCTGACAAGCAAAAGAACAAGGAGAAAGGATCTGATAACAGTAAGCTTGATGCAGAAACATTCAGGGGTGAGCATAAATTTGGAGCTGATGCAATACCTTCCAGCCTTTCTACAATGGCAAAGAGCAATTTTGAAGGAATTCCCCGGCCATTGGAACAAAATGTTGGGAAGAAGAGAGAGGAAACACCAAAACCTAAGGAAAGACATGATGACAAACCAAGAGAAAAGAATAAGGATAAAGACAGGGAAAAGCACAGTCATGAAAAGCAGAAAGACAAGGAAAAAGAAAAGAAAAAGGAAGAGAAGGCAAAGGATAAAAGTGAACAACAGAAAAGTCAGAAGGATAAATCTAAAGACCACAATAAAAATGATTTTGTTGTTCTTGGTAACAATAAACCTCCACTTGTATCCAAGGAAAACATTGCTGGTACAGCCACCGAGGGGATTGTCAAAAAGAGGAAGAATGTTGAAATTAATGGTTTCCTGCATGGTGAGTTTAAAAAATTATTAACAGCTGCTATTTTCCATTGTATTGAGTTTACCCACATACCCTGTGGATACCTCAAAAAGCTATGTGAGTTATGTATCTGATTAGATTGCATTGATAGAGTTCTTGTGATTTTGGGTCAAGTAGTAGTCTATCAGGGAACTTGTAGCCACCACATATACCGTACTTCTAATGCAAATTGCTTGAATTTAAACAAGCATGTTCAGCTCTATTTAACCTTTTGGTTTGGCTGATTAGTGTTACTTCTTTTCTGTTCTGCTATACAGAGAGTGAAGTCAGGCCTGCTAAATTGCTGCGGCCCTCATCCTCTCAGCAGCCAACACAGAATGGAAAGAAATTGGACACTCACCCAAAAGCAGATTTGTTTTCCTCTATTAAACAGGGAGTTGCTTCCGATATTAAAGTGGGAAACAAGGAGCACAAGCTAAATGGTATTATAGAAGGTCAGCCATTGTTCAGTGTTAAGGCAATGGCTGCATCCACAATTCCTGCTGCTGGTCAGATTGCTGAAGCATCAAAAGCCCCATTGTTCAGTGTTAAGGCAAATGCTTCTTCCATGGTTCCTGGTGCTGTTCAGATTGCTGAGTCATCTAAAAAGCCATTGTTCAGTGTCAAGGCAAAGGATTCTTCCGTGATTCCTGGTGCTGATCATATTTCTGAAGCATCTAAAAAACCATTGCCCAGTGTTAAGGCTAAGGCTTCTTCTGTGACTCCTGGTGCTGATCAGATTGTTGAAGCATCTAAAAGACCTCCCCATCCTGATTCCAAGTATTTAAGCCAGATACTCTCAGTTCCTAAGATGGACGATTGGTCTGGATTTGATGACCAGGAATGGTTGTTCGGAAGCAAAAGAACTCTACCCAAGAGTGCCGAAATGTGTCTAGATGAAGTCAACAAGGAACAATGTGTATGGTCCGAAGCTTTGCAAATAGACTCCGCGGATATTTGTGCTCTGCCATATGTTATACCTTATTGAATGCTCTGTCACATGATCCAATCTGATGATCTCCAAGGACGAAACTTTTCCAGCGTTGCAGCATCAAGCAGCTGGCTTCACCTTTTGGTCGGATTCTTTCTCATCTCTGATGGTTGTGATGGTGGCTGCCTGTTCTGAAATTGACTCAAGATCTTGATCAAAAGCGTCTTCCTATGCCTATGAATTCCATTGACAAACAACATATCGATTGTTCTGCACCTGTATTCTCTCCAAAGGGAAAGTAGTCTCCGATAGTTAGCTATCCCCGCGGATGTACCTTGCAGTAGCTTAGATGGAGGGGCGAGGAGCGCCTTATTGGCACATATTCTGATATACACCCCTCAGGTGGATCGGATCGAAATGGTCAGTTTGTCTAGGAAGATGCACAAGCTTGTGCAAGTTTATACTATCTGCTTAAAAAGCTTTTGGGATGATGCTCTTTCACATTGAGTGCAAAAGAACTAGCTTTTTTGTGGTCTTTATAACTTCACAATTTTGATTTGTAACATAGTTATTACTATAGTTGTAAGATAGAAGAAGGGGAGGATTAAAAGGATAAAGAAGTTTAAAAATTTAAGTGGTAGTTGCATTCATTTGATTCACTGAGATATAAGGTCTAGCTTATAATGGATTTTCCTTTTGGAAAATACCATATTATAACATGAGGTTTCAAGTTAATTGCAATGAAAATTATGTACATTGGATGGATTTAGGTAATTTTTTTTAATATTAAAAAAAATTGGTTCTTGAAGCACTTGATTTGCTCTCTTTTTTTTTTTTGAAAAAAAACAAGTTTGGTTTGTAAAAATATGTTAGGAAAATATTTTACAAGTAAATTGAAGTACTTAAAACGAGAAAAAAGAGTTTCTAGTACTAGGAAAATCAGTTCAATAATTGTTCTTCTAAGATTTCAATAATTGTTCTTCTAAGATTTCAATTCTTTTGTGATTCAACAGTAATATATTTTTCCATGGAGCTAAGGTTCAAAATATGAAAGGAAAAAGTGTTTTCGCGACTTTATTACTATTTAATTCATCTTTCATGGCCACATATCTTTCTGGCTAAGGAATGGGAAATCCTTCTTTTGTTACATAAATTCAATTTTCATTTCATTCGGGAAAAATCATCTTTTTCTTAATAATATCTTTGTCATTTGATCTAATAGCATTCTGTTAAATAGGATAGGAATAGATCGAGTTCATTGTTTCTTCTTCACTCTCACCGACTTTAGCCCCACCTCTTAACCATTTTACCTCATGTTAACTCACATTTCTCATTTCATTTGTTGAATACTAGAAAAATAAGTAGAACAAATTCACATATTTTTTGAAAGAATATTTACTTGTATACCAAACACCTTATATTATAGCAAAGTACATTAATTTATTTATTGAATGTTTGGAAACTTATCTTATAAAATTGAATGGTAATAATCATCTTAGGGGTAGGAAAAAATCAAGAACTTAACGGAATAAATTTTCAGATATAAAGAAACTGAAATAAATTAGGAAATCAATCCAAGACAGTCTTAGCAAACAATTTCAACTACCTTGGGAAAAAGGAAAAAAGAGATACTTCTTGTGTCCTGTTATAAATGTCAGGTATATTAAAATAATTATCTCAAAATAATTGTTAATTTAAATAATCAAGAAAATATTAATTATTATTTTTACAGCTTTGCTATTAGCATTAATTATTTTAGGATTAAGACTTAAGAGGCATGCGTATAGATAAAAGTTTAATTATTATATAATGTTTATATTAGTCAAACAACATTTTTAACTAAATTTTTTTCTTAAAGATTATACCAAATCTTATCATGAGAACTAAAATGAGACGGAGAGAGTAAATCGTAACTACCTAGAAAACCAATGAGCAATATTTTGGCATGGTGGGAAGCATAAAAGTTGTGGCTTGACCCAAGGATAGTTACTCGAACAATCTCTGTTGACAAATTATGTTTTATATATATAAAATAATATTGTGTTTATACGTTAAAAATAACTTTTTTAATGATATATAATAAGGTTTTAAGTATCGTTAACAAAATTCAGAACTTCGCTACCATGAAAGGACTTCTTTTTTAAGTATGATTTTGGGCACCTCCTTGCATGAAAACTTTCCCCTTTTTGAAGCTTTCTTGGAGCCCAATTGAATCCATCTAGAAGCCCATATTGGGAATTCACAATCCGTAAATTAAAAGTAGAAGAAGAAGGAGAGAGGAAGAAGATGATGAATAGTGCTTCGGTTTTTAGAGAGAAGGCAGAGAAAAAAAAAACTTAGAGAGAGAGAGGTTTTCACGTGGTAACACCCCAAAATTAATTGGGTAAACTCCATGGCGATAGGACTATATATATTAATGATATTCGGATATTTACAATTACACAGAATACACATATACATGGAGAATAAACAGTAGCACCTAATTTGGGTCGGGCTCCTCCCCGAACCGCGACAGCTGCTAAAGATATTATGAGACTCCACTACCTAACAACCCATTATTGTTAACTTTGACTTGAATTTAAGTAAATTTGGAATCTTTTCTTAGAATTTTCAAGTTTTGAATTTGGACTTTGGCCTCTAATATTTATCATGTGCACTTCAATTTGGTTTAAGTGTAATTATATATAACTTGGATTATTTTTCTTGTCAAGTAATTAGGCTTAACGTGCGGTGTGTATAAATTTACAAGTCTATTCATTTTCCGAATAATTTTAGAGATATACAATGTTTGAAGTTTTATTATTATTTCATTTTTTTTTCTTTTAGGATTGAAGTTATATATAAAAACATATAAACCTTATTTATATTATTGATAAGTTAATTTAATTTTATTGATATAAAAAAATTTTACTGCAAGAGAATCTCTCCTCATGTTGTTTATTTTTTATACTAATTTTTATCAGTTTATTAAAAAAATATGGATAATTATAGTGCAGATCAAAATAATTATCTAAAAATAATCATTCACTGTGTAGATATTTATAGACAGTGTAAATTTTATATATAGTCAAATTATATTCACTTTTGAGTGTATGGTAATATAGCGCATGTATAAGTAATCTATATTGTATAGTCAATGTATATTTTCTACGATTTTTGTCAAGTTATATTGTATAGTCATATATATTTTCTATGATTTTGGGCTATTTTTATGTAAATAAAAGAGGACTACATTTGTAGTGAATTAATTAGTTTATTGTATATATTTGAAATTATCCCTTAAAAATATTCTTTCTATCTCATAAAAATAACGATAGAATCTACATATATTCAGTCCACTTTTCTCATATTCCACTTATGAGACTATACTGAACCTCGTTGAAATTTTGTTATTTTAGCTTGTGATTTATACTTAAAAAAAACTAATAGAATCCTAATTGCTTCTTGAATTTTTGTTATTTATGCTTTTGGTATATAGTCAGTGGCAGAGCCACGTATTAATTAGGGGATTCATCTGAACTTTCTTCTACAAAAAATTATATTATTTATATATAATAAAAGTATTTTTTATGTATATACAATAAATGTCAAACCCCCTTTGATTAGTTTGTACTTCTACTTTTAAAAATTTTGAAATCCCTTCAGAAAAATCTCGTAAAAAAGCTTGTCAATCCTAGCAAGTGCTTGTTGAGTCTATTATTTTATTCTTAATTTATAATAAAAGAATTCGCTAATCTCGAAAAATTTATTTATATCGAACAAAATATTTAGAGGTCTAGAATTTCCAATAAATCCCTATATAAAGCAAAATTTTGCTAATTAATTTTTTATTGTGGAAGTGGACATTCTTTATGGTGACAATCAATTATCACGTGGCTCAAAGGTCCCCTCATAGCATGAGAGGTCTTGATCACAATCTTGAAGTTTCTTATTCTTTCAATGAAATTTAAGAATAAGAAAGGTCCAAAAAGATTGGTTGAAAATATTCATGAGAAGATAAGACCAAGATTTTAACAAGTGTACAGTTTATTGATCAACAACAACAACAACATTTCTCTATTGCCTCAAAGCTTCCTGTCCATTACGAGGTAAGGGGGGGTCGGATGTACGCGATCTGACCTCTATGTTTAAAACATAGATCGACAGTTTATTGATCAATTTTTTTTAAAAAAAATATCACCGGACAAATTGTAGAAAGCAACATATTTTTGGTCCTCTTTAGGGGACAAATCAATAACTCAAAGCAAATTGTGGGGTTTCTCTTTCTTGGATATAGTTAATAGGAAGATAATATAAACCAAAGTGGATCAAGGACCACATTTTGTAACTGTGGTCTTTATTTAAGGAAAATACTAGACTAAGTCACACAAGATGATAATCAAAATGACCAAGAATTGACATTTATAGTAAATTCTTTTTTCTTTACGTGGAGTATCTGCTATCTTTTACTAGTATACGCATCTGAAAGTGATCAAGAATTGATATCTTTTTTTTTTATGCACGGTATCGGCTATCTTCCACCATCAATATAGATATCTGATGATTCAGCACATCAAGATTTGAACAAATGAGGAGAAATCATTTGAGATTTTTCGCAGCGCTGCAATTTGAACAAAATATTTCACGATTCTTGATCACTTTATTGACCATTGAGTCATGCCCAACAGTTTAAAGAGTCATTTTGTTTTATTCCATCATACCCCAAAGTCAAAAAATAATGAATCTTTGACTCCATCCGAGATTGATGGAAAAACAAAAAAAAAAGAGCATTAGAACCAAAACAACATCTTGTGACTTCACCAATCACTATGTTGTTCAAACTCTTTAAAAATGTCAACCTAGTACATGTCGAACCCTCTAAAAGTAGTACACTCTTGGAGAATCCAATACAGATGCGGAGTCTTGGCAAATCCAACCACCAACTTGCTTAAATATACTATAAAATCTGTCTGTTCAAAAAGTAACATGGTAACAGAAACTGAGTGTGTATTACTGGAAATGAGAGATTCTTGATACATACTCTATGTACAATATACATTGCCTATAAGGTGATTCATACATGGTTAGTACTAGCGGACGACTAAAAGAAAACAAGAAGAAAAAATTCCTGTATATCCAAAATAAAGTAAGATGTATTAGTTATTATCGATTAAGATGATGCATCATTCCTTTGCTTGCGCATCCTTGCTCCCCAAGACATACTGTTACCAGATTGCTTGTGCATGCTTCGTCTCTTGAGCTCAGAGAGCTGAGACTGCCAACGATTTTTCCACTCACCTTTCTCCTCCATTGACTAAATGCACAAGAGAAAACCCGAATCAGCAAAAGGGGGTCATGTCATAGATCATATAAGCAAAGAATGTCGAAGAAACAGAGTGGTTGTCTAAGAAAAATCTTATGTTCTTGTGATGCACATATGAGTGACAAGTTTGATGAGATGAATGACAGTCAAAAGTGATTTGGATGGAGTGGCAGAAGCGGTATGCAAAGGTCAAACAATTACTGATCATTTAAACATTGGTGGAACATAAGCAAAAAAGAATATCGTACATTAAAGTCTCTTGGAACCAACCAAGATTACACGCGAAGTAGCTTTGAGTTTCAGGAAAAGAGTAAAAAATGGCAAAGACTGGAAGGCCGCGTTCCATACTCCAAAATGAATCTAGTTATTGATGTAATTACAGAACAGTTATCATCAGTCACATTACAAAAGTTAGACTATTCGATAGCTTTATAGAAAACAGGAAGTTTCATCCGCTCCTCTTGTCCCAAGAATTAGAAACATGAAGCATCTCATACTCCTTTAAGATTCTACGAAACAGTAGACTATTGCATACTCTATCAATGAGATCAATCGCGATAACATTCATTTAGTCCATCAAATGGAGAAGACAGTGGAAAATGTCAAAAGATTATTAGTGTTGACGGTGCAAGGAAACGCCACCTCTGGACACCAAAGTATGCAGGTTAAAGACTAAATAGCTATAAACCATCTGTTCCTAATTGCCAGCAGATTCCCAGTAAATGCATGTAGTTTCTGCTGGATGCTAAAGTGGATGCCTCAATAAAGTTCTTTTTGTTGGTTATATTATGCACTCATTCGACCAAATGGGGATCCCACCTAAGTTGACCCCGAGCACGATCATTTTAAGACTTGTCATGTCTCAAGCATCTAGATACCAACAATATAAAGACAAATGTTCCAGAAAATATTCCAATGATCTCTACAATATTTCTTTTTTGAACTCAACAGTTAGCCAAATATACCAAGATTCTACTTCCTTGAAACATGTAGGCAAATTCTTATCTTCAGCATATAAGCCTTTATGATATGGATGGGTGTCATAACCTTGGGTACGAATCCTACACGCCTAGTAGAGGCGACACCACTAGGTGATCCCTCTAGCAGAATCCTAGTATAGATCACAGTAGTAGTCCCATCTACCTAATCCTTGATGGAAAGAGAGTGAGAGTGCACACACTCAGTTGATTAGTCGAGGTGCATACAAACTGCTCGGACACCACCATTATATTATAAAGAGAAACTAAACTAGAACAAACAAAATAAAAAGATGGATCTCCAAAATTGCATACTACCTTCTTTTCATTGACCTCTATATGCAAATACCCTTAAATCTTTTTCAACTATCAGCAATTGTATTTCAACATACAATACCCCAGTCATGCCTAACCACACCAATCTATAGATAGAACCCTAGAATTAGAGTTGATTTCTCAGATAATCACTCGACTAAAAACAACTATTATTTCGAAAAGACACTTTGTTCTTCTTAATTTCAATTTTTTTCCAACAAAGAAAGCAACTTTCCAAGATACAAACAACAACAAATATGCAGTCGAATCCCACAGGTAGGGTCTGGAGAAGGTAAAACATATGCAGATTTTATCACTGCCTCGTAGAGACAGAGACATTGTTTCTGAAATACTCTCGTCTCAAAAATATCAAAAATGACTTTCTAAGAGAGTAATAACTAAAAGTAGAGTAGAATGAGTGACTACTTGAGAAATCTAACTCCCTAAATTTAATCCGCACGGAGTTTAAGAAACTAAAAACACATACCAATTTTGTGCACTCAAAACTAAAAATAGTACATATGTCAAAATATTTTTTAATTTCGTGATTGTAAACGCACAATATAAAAAACTAGAATTAAAGAGTAGTAAAAGGTAAGATAAACAAATTGAAACGAAGGAACTAAAAAACGTAAAATTACCCTCAAATTAAGCAAATACCTCATCAGTTTGATAACGCCTACGAGCAGAGAAAGCAAAGTGAATTCCTTTCGCCATATCTCTATCATACATAGCTCTCATTCCAGGATCAGACAACGTTTCATAAGCTTCCTGTACCCGAATAAACCTCTGTGTATACTCCTCAACCCGATCCGGAGGTGAAACATCCGGATGGTACTTCCTCGCTAATTGCTTGTACGCTTGCTTGATTTCCAACAACGACCCAGTTTCCGGTATACCCAAAAGATCGTAAAAACTCTTATCCATGTCGGTATAAGAAACGACATCGTTTACGTTCGATTTAGGTCTGAATGACTCGAGTCTTGTCCTCAAAACTTGATAATTCGAAGGAAATTTGGGAAAAAATTGGCGGGGGGAAATTGTTGGTGGGTTGGTGGGGAATATGGGGACATGAAGGTTGCTTCTAGGGATTACGCCATGGGAGTTGCAGCACATTTTTCTCTCTGTTTCAATGGAGGATTTTGGTAAACCTTTTTCAGTGTATTTTCTTTTAACTTTTCTCGAGTCTGATCCACATTAGTATCCTTTTGTTTTATAAAAGGAAAGATGGGCGATTTGGACTCAATTTGAATACGTTAAAATAAATTGAGTTACTCACACTATTTTATTTAACGTAATTTTTTTTTTAACCTTTGCATGGTATTTAATAAAAAAAATTTTAAATTTGTACTCTAAAATCATTCTTAAATAATTATGGTGATAATTTTTATGGGACGAACGAAATAAAAAAGTGTATTAGATGAGTAGAATTTTTATGGGACGAACGAAATAAAAAAGTGTATTAGATGAGTAGGTTATTGAGAATTATAAAATTGTTATTCAGTCGTTGAATTATTATTAAGTTTTAATTATTTTATTTATTTTTTAAATATTTTTATAAAATTTATTTTTTCTTTTTTAAAAAATCTAATTTAATTTGATATGAAATTTAAGAAAATAAAAAATATTTTTTATTTTATGGTGTTAAAATTAAAGTTCTATCAAATATTTTAAAATATTCTTAATCTTTTGATCTTAAACATGTCATGTAAAAAATTGAAATTAAAATTTTATCAAAAAGTATATCAAGTTATATATATATATATGGGATTTTTTATGTATAGTTTGGGCTAGATATCAAACTAAATTATGAAGGGTTTCTTACGTATACAAGTAAAGAAATGATTTTCAATAAAATATGTAACGAATTAATATTATGAGTGTATCGATATTATATAAATAATATAAATTAGTTCATTTTACATTTCTTTTGTTATATCTAGTTATTTCTGCTTATGGATTTTGAGTTGAGGCTTTTAGAAAATAGTCTCTCTATTTCTATGAAGTAGCGATAAGTTCTGCATACAATTTACCCTCTCCAGACCCCACTTATGAAATTTTGTATGTTGTTGTTGTTGTAATATAAATTAGTTCATATATAATGTAAAGAGATGTATATTAGTATATATATCTTGGAAATGATATAAACATTTTTTTTATAATTCATATATGTATGCTACTGTGTAAATTATAATCGAGTAATTATCAAAACATTAATTCATATTTGCTGTACTAAATCTATACATACCAACTAAAATGTTATTAAAAATAATATTATTTTTGAATACATAAATAATTCACTGTCTAACCTTAACCAAACGATTCTATCTAGAAGAAATTGTTAGTAATAATACAACCAATCAAAGATATGGCAACTAGTTTAATTATACACCTAATCAAATGTATTTAATGTCATTAACGTACAATAATAATAATTTATTAAATTTAAGTAGGTCCATCCTGGATTTTTTCTTAATATTATATATTTGTCAATTTTTGGAAGGAAAAAAAAACAAGAATTAGTCCCTTGTTTTATTAAAAAAATAATTCAAGATATTATAAGTCATTATCATTAAGAATTATTAAATATGCTTAGTTGCCAATTTGGAATTTATAATCACAATGAAAATAATCTCATGCTTCCTCATCGTTTTACTTCTATCTAAAAATATTTGTTATTTAGAAGTTCAAGACAAATTAATTATTTTTTTCTTAATATTTTCTTCATTTATTTTAATTTATTAATTTATGAAAAATATATATTCACTTTTATTTGTTCAGTTTAAAAAAATCAAGAGATATTTTATTATTTTTGTATCGATTTTATCCTTATTATTAAGTATAATTCATTTTTCAAATATACAAAAAGGTTGTTTTGAAAGCTCTCCAATGTATAAATTAATAAATTGTGATTAAATAATATATATTTAAACGCTTATTATACAACATTTCGTTAAAAATATTCCGTCACATTAAAAAAAATGTTGCAAAATCTTGAGAAAATCAAATAGTACTCCACTAAAAATAAAATATTTGAGCAGAACGTAGACATTTATATTTATTTAATGTGACAAATGTAGTGGAAATTTTGGAATATATTGTAAATCCAATATAAAATATTTCATAAAATTTTAGAAGTACTTCATAAAAACATATTTTTATTGTTCAACGTGACAAATGGACTGGCAATTTTGGAATATATTCTTAATCAATTACTATAAGCTATATCATCGTATTAAATAATTAATGATGTAAACGTTTGATTCATGTTCCGGAGCTTCTAGAATACCCTCAATCATTTTTCGATATTATTGGGTTTACCGAGACTTTTTGTAGGTTCATTATGGACGAATTCATTGAATTTTCAGGGAAAAATGGGTTTGTATCTCCGGTAGCTCAGAATTTGTGGGTTAACACCCACAAAATCGAAGCCCATAAAATGCTCCCTGGCATCGTCGGGCATCTTTGGGCCTATGGGACTTTTGACAGACTTGTTATTGACAACCTCTTAAATTTGTCACTAAAATTTGTTCGAATACTAGATGAAATATTTATTTATTTTTGACAAACTTAAAAAGAATCAAAATAACTCTAAATTTAAATTTTTTTATTGAATCATCGAGACTCCTATTTGCAAGTAGATTGTATAGGATGAGAGCCAAAAAGAGTCAAAAGGGATTCATCCAAACCTTCTTCGACAAGAAATTATATTAATTATATATTTAAAATTATTTTTTTGTGGATATACATTAAATGTGTGTATTTTTATATCTTAATTTAATTTTAGTGAAAATTCCGATTCTATTAGATTAATTAATTCCCGTGGAATTTTGTCGATTTCTTTTGCTGTATTTTTAAAAAAGTCCCCCACAGCCCACGTTATTGAATGAAAACAGCTAATAAAAGTACAAATATTGCTATATATAAAAAAACAATAGATATATTAATCCTATAAGTTTAGTCCCTTTAATTGTTTTTAATTTTTTTTCCTTCAATAAAGTTAATTAATTAGTCAGAAACTTCGAATTAGTAAGAGTAGTTTATTTGGAAGCACAAAAGCAATTGTAATGGGTTTAGAACTTAACAATATTTAATTAAGCATCAAATTAATTAAAGACTTAATTGACCTCGTTGTCCATTCTCTATTGACATTATTAATCAATAAAATAATTAAGCACTGTAGTTTTCTCGTTTATTTTATGTTATCTCCCTTTGTTTTGTAGTTATTTCTAACGTGACTCTTCATTTATCTGAAAATACAAATTTGTTGGTTGAAAAATATAAATTCATATTTTTTTTTCAAAAATTTACTTAATTCAATTCAGAATATATAAGTGTATATGATTAAGAAGATATTAATTTTTTTCATTCAATTTTACACCTATTTTAGATAAATAAATGCTTATTCAATTAAAGATAAGTTAGTTAAAATACTTAATTTTTTAATAGATAATATTTTTTTAAG
>JAOTQR010000086.1:20953071-20971208 GCA_025774065.1 Solanum ossicruentum | reverse complement strand
CATTCTCTATTGACATTATTAATCAATAAAATAATTAAGCACTATAGTTTTCTAGTTTATTTTATGTTTTCTCCCTTTGTTTTGTAGTTATTTCTAACGTGACTCTTCATTCATCTGAAAACACAAATTTGTTGGTTGAAAAATATAAATTCACATTTTTTTTCAAAAATTTACTTAATTCAATTCATAATATATAAGTTTATTTTTGGCCTTTTATTTTGATCCAAATTAAGTATTTATTTACATGATTAAGAAGATATTAATTTTTTCCATTCAATTTTACACCTGTTTTAGATAAATAAATGCTTATTTAATTAAAGATAAGTTAGTTAAAATACTTAATTTTTTAAGAGATAATATTTTTTTAAGCGGTGTATCAAAGGCCAAAAATATACTTGTTGTGAATTTGAAGAAATTTTTTTTAATGCTATTTATTATATATAGAGAGAAAATTAATTTTATTTTTTATGTACTTTTTCATACAAAAAATACATTTGATATTAGCAAGTGGCTCTATTATACATTTGATGATCGAATTGTTTAAGGTGAAGTTTCACATGTGATTTGATGACATGACATTAAAAAAACAAATTAAATAAATAAAATTAAAGGCAAGTTAATTAGAATTTAAAAAAAAAGGCCTCAACAAAGTACAAACCTAATTATTTTATTTAACATAAATAATTAGGTGCTTTTTTTGTTTTATGTGTCTCGACCCATGATTTGACACTTCTTTAAATAAAGTTTTAATTAAACTTTTTAAATAATAATATCTCGGAATTTGCAAGTGTTTGGTATATTTTTTAATTTTATCGTATTTGATTGACTTAAATATTTTAAAAAATATTTTTTAAAACAATTTATTTTTCTCAAGCAGTTATTTAACATTAAAAAGATAAAAGAAAAATATAAAAAAATTATCTTGATTTCATTAATTGAACAAGTGATATGAAACATTTAATTCGATAGAAGAACCAAGTAAAATGAAATGAAAGGTGTACAATTTTACTTATTCAACTCTGACTTGCAATTAGTACTATATTTACGTAATAAAACACTACAACAATAATAACAATAATAGAATCTCAGTGTAATTCGACAAATGTAGTCTATGAAGGATGTATAGAGTTTCATCCTTATCTCATACAAATAGCAAAGTTATTTTAGAACTATCCTCGACTTAAGTAACCACACAAATTCTACATCGACTATAATAATCTTCTTAATTAATCTAAAAGAAGGCCATGTAATACTAAGGACATAGAGGAAAAACATAAAAAATTATCTTGATTTCATTAATCCAACAAGTAAAATGAAACATTTAGTTTCGATACAAAAGCAACGAAAAATGAAACGAAAGGTGTACAATACCACTTATTCAACTTTGACTCACACTGAGTACTATATTTACATAATGAAACACTACAATAACAATAACAGCAACAGAATTTCATTATAATTCAACAAATAATGCAGTCTGTGAAAGATAGTGCCTATGCAATTCTATCCTTATCTTATACAAATAGAAAAGCTATTTTCGACATATCCTCGACTTACGATTACATAATAATCTTTCTTAACTAAGCTCAAAGAAGTTCATTATTGGATTATACACCTTTTCTTTAGCATTTGTACCAAACACAAAGTCAGCATGTGCATAATCTTCTATATATTGCACCACAAGTTTGTTTGGATCATGATTTTGCAATTTATCTAACAAAATCTTCACATCATTCACATCAGAAAGATAATCTTCCCCACCATAGGATAAAAAAAGAGGAATATTATTTGGTATATTTGACATTATGTATTGTGGAGGAATTGGTTGGCCATAGTGCTTGTTATTTTCTTCATCATTTCCATAATCAAATTTTTCTATAGTCCCTTTTCTTGTCACTGTCCAAAAAATAAAAAAAATTAATCAATACATTATGAGAAAAGAAGATGATATAAATTAGTGGCGCAACCAAAATTTCAATTAAAGGGCTCAAATTTTTTTTTTTGAAAAGCAGATGAATTAACTGAAGGGGGATTAATATCTATTATACATAGATAAAAAATAATTTTAGTTATGTATAAATAATATAATTTTCTGACGAAGGGGGTTCGGATAAACCCCTAAGTAAAGTGTGGCTCTGCCCCTAATACAAATGAATTGTGTCTTATTTTTAAGTGTTTATTGCTTGTTCAATAATCCAACTTCTATATTTGGTAGGTCACAGAGTTATTCAACTAAGTAGTACTTCTCGTGTTTTTTCCATATTGTATCTTTGCAATAATTTGGTCAAATCAAGAATGTATCAGATAAATATTTCATTAGGTAGCTTGATATCGACTCTTTTAATTTGCAAGTGGTATATTCATTCTCGTTCGGCGAGTGGCGAAGTTAAAAAATTTAATAAGAATATTTGAGATTTTATAAATATATTAAATATATATATAAAGATGTTGAACCAACCAACCAACTTACTTTGGGCTATATGGACCATGTTTTTTGTTGATGTTGCTTGTGGCTCATGTTCAAGAAAAATATCAGTTCTTGAAGAGTTCACACAGCAATTTGGACCTATCATCACAAATAATACAAATTAAAAAAAGAAAATTAGAATTTGTCAAAAATAGCATAGCCAATAATGTATATTTTTTTAGTATATTAATGTATGATATACATCAGATATACATTTTTGATACACAATTGTATATCTATATATATGAAAAAAATTGGGATATACCAGTAAAAGAAGTCATCAAGTCACTACAATTGCTGCCTGGATCTTGGCATATCTTTTCCAAAAGTTTGACAACAGCCTCTCTGTTTAATTTAGCCAAAATTGCAAATTCCAAAAATGATTTACCAATAAATAAATAAATAACTACTTATGATACGAGATAAATGCCAAAAATACTTCTCAACTTATTTTTTTGAGATGAATGTTTTTCAGAAACAACTTCTCTATCTCTGTGAGACAGTGCTAAAGTCTGCGTACATTTTATCTTCTCCAGACTCCACTTGTGAAGTTTCACTGAGTATGTTGTTGTTGTTGCACTTCTGAACTTTTTAAAAAACGTAAACTTTATCCTCTGCTATATGTTTTGCTAAGAAAAATGTCCTCATTGTTGATCATCTATTTAAAAAATACTTGATAATTGCTATAGAACAATTGTTAGTGAATTTATTTTGCTCTTATACGATTTGAAACGAGACAAATTTTGAGCCGAAGTATAACAAAAGATTCTTTTTCCGTTTGAATAGTACCACATCAATATTATATACAACATGCAGTAACGAATCCAAAATTTTAAAGTCACGAATGTTCGACTACCTTAGAGGCTTAGAATTTATTTTCTAAGATTTAGTACACAATCAAGTGTCAATATATTTTTTTTTGGTTTCCAATATGAAAGTAGCGTTTCAATCAAAAAAATAATGAATGATTGACTATCCAATATATAGCCGCAATATTAGGTTAGATTAAGATAGCTTATTTATTATTTGAATTTTGGTTACAAGAAGTAATTTTTGACTTTAGTATAATAAATTAAAAATTGAATGATATCATAGTATTTTATTTTCTGTAACCAATAAGATAGTTGATTTATTATTTGAATTTTTGTTACAAGAAGTAATTTTTGACTTTAGTATAATAAATTAAAAGTTGAATGATATCTGTGAAAATAAACCTCCCTTTTTTATCTTTCCTTTCTTGACTTCCAATTTTTTGATTATTATTCATCAATAACATCAACATTACCTCAATGCCTCAAAGGTTTCCACCCATTATAGGGTAAGAGAGGGTCGAATGTACATAGCCTGACCCCTATGTTTAAAAACATAGCGCGACTATTTCCGGATACCTATGATGAGCGTCGAAAGTTGCATTGACTAACTGCTACTTCACAATTGAAAGAAGCGCAGACAATTTAAAGAGTCATTTTGCTTTATTCCATCGTACCCCAAAGTCAAAAAATACTGAATCTTTAGCTCCATTCGAGATTGATGAAAAGAATTTTTTTGATTATTAATATTTTTTAAAAATAAAACATGTGTCAAATTAATTGGGTGGGATATCTTACCCTCTTGGATCAAATTCATGGACTCCCAACCAATACAAACCCTGTAAAAAAAAATATTATCAAGTTTTATTCAAAATGAAATTAAATGTTCAATTCATTTAGAATAAATTGGAGTTTTGCAAGTGGAATGAAATTTCATCAAAAAATTCAAAAATTGATCTGAATCAGTTTTTGGAATTCCTTTTTTTTATTAAGATAAATTTTTTAAAATTAACCAAATTTTACGAGAAAAAAAATATTTTTAATTTTTATTTATTTAAAAATATACTCTCAAAATTTATGATCAAACAGATACTAATAATTAAAATAAAAATTAGCTCTATTAATTTACTTCAGCTATAAAATCTTGAGAAGCACTTTTTGCAAGTGGAGATTTTATGTGTCCCAAATAGGCAATTGGACTTAACAAAGCTGCTGATCTCAACATATCTACTAACTTATTTTCTGAAATTGCTCCAAATGCAATCAAAGTCCCCTAAGACACAAAAAAAATAAATAAATAAAATTAATTATTTTTCCAAAAAAATAAAAAAATAAAAAAAGTTCACATTTTGAGAGAGTTAACTTGATGTGCATCTCATCAAAGTTTTAATTTATTGCACCAAAATTATAAAACTCTTTACTAATTATTATTATGAAAAAATAACTCATATTTTTTGTACTTATTCATCAGCCAATGCCAAAAATCCAAATGGCAAGCCGTGTTTTCTTATTTGGCAGGCCTATTTGGATTTTCGAGGTTAGACTGATGATTTTTTAATATATTTTTATTTTTTTTAAGCGAAGTAGAAATTTTAACACGTAGCCACTTTTCAATTTACATAATAAGAAAAATAGTTATAGTAAAGAGTTTTATCTATCGTGAAATTTAAATTATATATAACAAATGGCTATTTTTTAAAGATATGGTTGAAAAGTGGCTACAAGTGCAATGATAAAAATTAGTTTTATGACTTTGGTGTGGGGAAAAAAAATTAAAATTGTGAAATGAATTCCATTTTTTAATTCAAGAAAAAAATGTGAAAAATATTTTTTTTAAAAAAAATAGGGAAGAAAATCACCAAAGAATGGCCAACATAGTGTAATTTTTGGCCAGTTTGATCATGCACATAATTAAATGTAGCAGGTAAATCAAAATCCACCAATTCATCCCATGACCATTCCCAATATGCCTGTAAAAACATATTAAAATTATAGAAATTATTATTTGGGTATTTTATTAATTAATAAATATGAGATACTATATAATGCAAATAATATATTAATTAATCTTAACTGGATCTTGAGGGCTAAGTGATGTATGTCCTTGACTAAATTTAGTTCCTCTTGTATTTGCAATCCAAACATCATATCCATTATCTGCTAAAATGAAAGCTAATGATTCATGTGGAGGATTTATCAGCCATGTAATTCCATCCTGTAATCAATCAAAACAAAATTAATGTTTAATTAACATTTCGATTACAATAGTAATAAAATAATAATATATTCAGTCTAATCTCGCATGTGAGATCTGAAGAAGTAATAACAATAATAACATATTCAGTCTAATCTCACATGTGAGATCTGAAGAAGGTGATGTGCATGCAATCTTACCTCCAGACTCTAGTAGCGGAGTCACATCATAATTAGGGAGTTATTCATCAAAAATTATGCTATTTATATATTGTAAAAATAATTTTTTTTATGTATTTATCTAGTATATCTAGTATCTTCTATTTTGGGGTATGATTTTTTTTGGGACGAAGGTCTTCCAGAAACGACCTCTCTATATCTACGAGGTAGTGGTAAGGTCGGTGTACATTTTACCTTTCCCAAATCTCACTTGTGGGATTCCACTAAATATGTTGTTTTATTGTTGTTGTTGTGTATAGTAGATGTCAAACCCTCTTCAGTTAGTTCGTGTGTTTACTTTTTAAAATTTTGAATTCCCTTACAGAAAAACCCGATTCCACTATGGCTTACCCTTATCTTATGTGGGTAAAGAGATTGTTTACACTAAACAAATTAGCATTTTGATTAATTACAACAAATCAATCATTAAACATGATGATTTGGTTGATAGATTTGAGAAAAAAAAGAGTGCTATTTGATGTTAGATTAAAAAAAGAAGATCGAAATCTGGAGCGACGGGATAGTTGTTTTTGTGTGACCTATAGGTCACAAGTTCAAGCGGTGAAAACAAGTATTAGCCAACTAATGCTTGTATTAGAGTAGGTTATCTATGTTACATCCTTGAACGTACAACTCTTCTCCGAACTTTGAATGAACACTGAATATTTTGTATATCGAACTACACGTTTTGGTCAATGTAATCAAAAGAATTATGAGCATAGTTAAGATCAAAGTGAAGAATTAATTAACCATTAATAGTCCATGTTGTAGAAGAACAGGTGGCTTAGTTGCTGTCTTTCCAGAAATTCTCTTAGGTATCCTTTGTAAACTTAGAATATAACCATCATCTGTTGTCACCTAAAAGAAAAATAACCAAATTAAAAAAAATTGCCCAAATGTATAATATAATCACCATTACACAATTAAAATAATGAAATTAACTACAAACTTCATTGTAAAATCTATCCTTAAATTGCTTATAGTTAATAGAATTTTCTGATATTTTATTAACTAAATAGAATTAGTGATAGATTTTGCTGTTTAACTAAAAAAAATTTGTTAGTAATTCTTGTTTTTGTAGTGGTATACCTGCTCTACAAGAGATTGTATGGTATGGAGATGAGATATATAGATAAATAATTTTGAAATTAGCTAATAACTATTGTGAACACGAATAACTTAGAAGTCGGACAAGCTATTGGGCTCGGAGCTAAACCACGAAGAGGCCCAAGAATAAGATAGCTCAACAGCAGATTTGCTTGGGATTCAGGTTGAGCAGATATAAAGGGTTATCTATGTGGTTTTGGGGAGGCATGCAAATTATTGAGAAAAATGTCTCGTCTCCTCAGCCAACAGCTTGTCCAGTCTCTAGACTATCTGTGTTCACAATAATAAACTTAATTAAACTCAAAATAAAATAATTTTATATTTTACTATGAGATTATTATCGCTTATCCCTCATATCAAACGATCTGTATGAGTGAATGGTGGGACATAAAACTTACTTTATGTTCTTCACAATCATAGCCTTGAGTTTCCACCATAGATATACAAATTCCATCTTCATTTTCAGGCAATATTTGTAGAATATTCCTTGCAAAAACTTTTGATACAAATGAAATACCAACAACTAGGAGTACTAAACTAGTTGTAATTAGTTTTCTAATTAAAGCCATATTTCTATAGACTTTGAGTTTTCTTTAATGTCATAGTTCAATTTGTTTCCCATTTTATAATTAAATTGGAAGTACCCAAAAAAAGAACAAACAAAAAAAGGTATGTTGGTAATTCCAAGAAATGGTATTGGTAAAAGCTTCTCTTTTCTATCATCTTTCTATCTTACAATTTCGAGGAGCTTTTTAGTTGTTGTTTAATATTTATATTGAAATCTGATAAATTGAGATTATACTTTTTAAAGGTAATTTTTAAGATTGGCATTTCTAATATATATATATATATTTTATGATAGAAGAATGAAGAAAGTTAAATACCAATTTAAATCAACAGATATTAATTAGAATCAAATTACGACTCAAACTCTGAAATTGTGAATTTCGAAATCACAATTATCCATTACTTGCTAATCTTTTGTTGTTAACAATAAATGATTACATATGGTCCACACTAGTTAATTGTGTGTCATTCTAAGTGAATTTTATTTTTTTAATAATCAAAGTTAAAAATTAAAATCGTTGTTTATTGACCATATTAGTAAGCATTGAGGAGTTGATTATCATTAATATTTTAGTCCAATTAACTTTTAAACTGACTCATATTAATTTTAAATTCAACTCAATTCATTTAACATCTTCAAATTACGGATTAAGTATTTATATATGCCTAAGAGTGTTCATAGTTTGAATAAAAAAATTATTTTAATCAAATTTGATTTGATTTTATATTTGTAATTTAATTTTAACTTTAATCAAATCTAAATTGATCCCTCCACACCCAACTCATAGCTACGAAGACATAGAGTGTGTTTGGTATATTGAAAAAAAAATTTTCTAAAAAATGTTTTGATTTCTGAATGTTTGATCAGTCAAAATATGTGAAAAAGTTTCTTTAAATGAAAAAAAAAACTTTTCTAATGACATTTCGAATTTATTATCTCATCTCCATTCACTTAGTATCTCACTCCCCATTCCATTCTGCCTTCGTAATATTTTACTAGATAACATCTAAATATTTTTTAGAGAAGTATTTTCTCACTTAATTATTATATATTATAAAGTAAATAAGAAATTCACTTTTTATTTTTTTTATAAAAAATTATTTTTCGTACAAAATATTTTCCTCAGCAACCAAATTAAAGCTTCACACGAAGTTACATTTAAATATTTCTCTCACGCGCCTCAAAAATTGTCTAAAATCCGAATTTCGCCCCATTATATTAGCATCTCCTTTTATTTACAATTTACAAATCCTTTTTTGTTTCTCCTAACCCTAGCGAGAGAGGAGAAGAAGAAGATCGTGTATATATATTGTATACAAATATATGTATATGTATATCGCTGGAATTTCTACAGATTTACAGAAGCTCAACGGTGTAATGCATCTGATTTGAAAGGTAAAATTTGTACTTTATTTGCATGGATTTTATGTATATGATAAATTAATCCATATAAATTGATGTAATATTTATAGAATATATAAATTTGATGTAATGCTATTGGATTCTCTTATTTGTTGTATTCTGTTTTCGAATTTTGTTTGGCGGTGATCCCAATTTTGTCTTTTTTTGGGTAGGAACTAGATTTTTAATTTTTTGTGTGTGATAAGCTTGAATGATGTTTACGTGAGGTGATTTTTGCTAATTATTGTCAATTTTGATTAGTTGAATTAATGCTGAATACGTGAATTAATGGAAAAAAATGTATTAAGTTGGGAATAAGGGTTTATATATCTGTTTGCAGTTGAGTTTTGCTAATAATTGTAGATTTTGACCGTTTCAATGGATTTCGAATATGTGAGTTAGTGACAATTTTGTTCGAGGTGATGTAAAGTTTAATTTTGGTGATAAGTTGGGTATGAAGATGTAATGAGGTGACAGAAACAGATGTTTGGAGGTTTTTTTTGCCTATGATTATCGGTTTTGACTATTTCAATAAATGTAGAATATGTGAATTAATGGAAAAAATGTGTTAAGTTGGGAATGAGGGTTTATGTATCTGTTTGCAGTTGAGTTTAGCTAATTATTATTGATTTTGACTATTTTAATGAATTTCGAATATGTGAGTTAGTGGAAAATTTTGTTTGAGGTGATTTTAATGTTTAAGTTTGGGTGGAACAAGATCTTTTTTGTGATAAGTTGGGAATGAAGGTGCAAATGAGGTGAAAGAAACAGATGTTTGGAGTTTCTTTTCTTTTTTTTTTTTGCTTATGATTGGTTTTGACTATTTCAATTAATGTCGAGTATGTGAGTAAGTGGACATTGAGATAGTAGTTAGTTTGAAGGTAATCACCATAACATAATGCATGATTAGTGTGGGATAAGATATCAAACCTAACATAGAACGCGTGTGGGCATGAGTTTTATGGGTTTAAGTGAAGGAGTTGGTGATATATGTTGGTTTTCTATGAATTCCACTATTTCTAGCAAAGTATAAAATACATATTTTTTGTCAATTTGGGTTTTTGATGAAAGATAGTGCAATTATACACCAAGTATACATGTGAGAGGAATTGACCAATATAGTAGAAATGCTCAGAAAATAGTTCTTTGAAATGTCATTATCTCCAGGAAACAGCTTCTCTACTTTGTTAGTGGTAAGGTCTGCGTATATTTCTACCCTCCCCAGACCCCACTTGTGGGATTTACTGGGTATGTTGTTCTTGTTGAAATGTCATTATCTATTTGAAGATAGAAATATAGTTTGGAAGATATTTTCTTTCGACAATTAAGCTCCATGGGCCTGTCTCGGATAGGAAAATAAAATCTTATGCTTGAGAGGAATATGCTAGCTGAGATGGAGTTGGGAACAGACGTAGAGTTCTATGGCGCTTGTGTTGCCGAAAAAAAAAAATCAAGGCATAAAATTAATGATACATATTATGTGTGATTTCCGGGGTCGATGTGCGACTGCCGACTTGTGATCATTTTTGGTAAAGTAACGTTCAGATGCTGTTTTTTTTTTTGATGAGTAAGTAGATTTCTTTTATATCATCAAGTAGATGCAAGAGCAAAAATTACACAAGTGAGATTGGGTCAGCTGATGTACAAAATGTTAAGCTGTAACTAGAGTGCTTATACAATCCATAAAAATGGTCAGTAGTAGATACAAGGGAAGCTAGCTAAATAGTTCTAGTAAACATTTGGCTTTTAGAGTGATTTGAAGTTGAGATCCCATCTAAACATATTCCAGAGATCTGCTGCTGCAACTGTACTTGAAGGAGCAATTGGTTGTCACTTTCTTAATTCAGTTGACATGTTCTTCATAAAAACAATCAATTCAGTTGATGCATAACACCTAAAAGATGCTCTTTCCATCCATGTCGAATACCCCTGGCTGGTTCATTGTTTGGAAGGTTTTGTCTTAGCAGGATATCAAGGAAATTGTTTTTGTATTTATGGTGATTCAAGGGTTTGTGATCATTAATTGTCGTAACTTGGTGGCTACCATTAGGATGAAACATACGAAAATGTGTATCAAAATGGGTTAGTTTGTTTGAGAATCTTCAGAGGAAAGGTTAATGCAAGAAGTTTTGTTTGGACAGGAAACAATATGCTATGTCTAGTATAAATATTAAATGCCTCAGCGAGGCTGGTTTTCTTGTGATAATTAGTTAAATTGGTTTAAGCATGGAGCTTGATGATACTACATGCTTCTTTATTGTGGATAACTGTTTGATTATTCTGTTTTCCGGTCTCTTGCATCTGCACTTTGTTGATCGATCATAGATATAGGCTAGATTGCTATGAAGTTTACTAATTGAATCCTAGATATATATCTTGTACTAAATTGGGTTAAGCACAATGAATGGACTTTTAATTAAAAATCTTAAAAACCAAAACTGGAAAAATCTTTTATTCTTGATGTTATTTAAGAGGACCAGAAAAACAACATTGTTCACCTATTTGGCTTAGCAGATACTCTCATTTTTCTGTTTTCTAAATTAAGTGATTCCTTAATATTGTCGTTGCACATAATAGTTGATCGAAAACTCAATCACCAATGCCCTACTGTCTCTATATTTTGGTATTGTGGATTCTCTTCCTGATGTTGGGAAGTGCTGAGAATTTGTCATTACATAGAATATTGGAATTGCATCTTTGTCAAAGAAATATTGCAACTGCTCACTAGATTGTTCCATCACAGGTACATATATTTTTGAAAAATGGCAGATGACATTTCAAGCTTTTGGGGTCCTGTAACATCTACCAAAGATTGGTGTGAGCTAAATTATATCCGCTCCTCTTATATTGCAGAGTTCTTTAATACCATATCAAATTTCCCGTGTATTATTTTGGCTTTGATTGGGCTTGTGAATGCCGTCAGACAGCGGTTTGAGAAAAGGTTCAGTGTCCTTCATATGTCAAATATAATTCTTTCCATAGGGAGCATGATATATCATGCCACGTTGGGGCGCATGTAAGCACGTTCTTCCTTATTTCCCATTTCTTTTATTATACAGTTGATTTATTGTTATTTATCACCCACATTCTGGGAGCATGAAGAAGGGATCCGTTATTGACATGAGTACCTAAAATTTGTTAAATGCATGAGACTCTCGTTCAGTCTCATTTACTACATCGAACTTCCTAAGAAGCTAAAATTCTGTTAGGACTGTTAGAAGCCTAAATCTTGGTAAAAGGAAATTGACCTTAATACTCATGGGCAGCTAATGCCATCCAATTATTTGTTTAACCTTGACAGAAGATCATTTATTCTTCTTTTTGGTAATTAAACTTGATTATAGATAATTAGGATGAGCTTGTTTCTTTTTGTTGCATCTTGTCTTGGAAGGAATTCATATCTGTATAATGTATGTGATACATTTATTTGATTTTGATTCTTTTTGGCCATCTCCTTTTCTTTTCTCTTCAAACCATGTGGATTGTTAGAGTTTTTTCCTCTTTACATCAATCAAAAGATTTGACTAATGCTTAATTGATTTATCAACAACAGCCCCCCCCCCCACCCACCCACACACACACACACAAAAAGGTGCTCTTAATTTACAACTTCCAGAAAATCTGTCGACCTATCTACTCATAGGTGTTTCCATTTTAAACTGAAAACGAAAGGACAAGACATACATAAGGGGAAGCCTTTAATTATTAACATCTGACATAGTCCCTTTGAAACGTCTCATATTTCTTCCTCCATAATAAAGGAATAGCCTCTACAAGTTCCAATTTGCTTTAACTCTGAGTCGCTAGCATTTCAACACTGAATGGTGTAGCAACATTGGGTATTAAATATTTGCATAAATGATTGCCCAAAGTATCTTGTTTGTTAATTTGCTGCGTATTAGGATAAAGCTGACTATGAACCAGATACCAAGTTTACCTTCTTTAGTATCACTTTTGCTTGTGTGTATGTTTTTTTTGCCTGATATTGAAGTTTCTTGCTAGATAAAACTATAATTTTGCCTTGTGCATACAGAATGGATAGGAAATAATTGTCATAAATCCAAGATGTTGGATAATACTTGCGGTCATATGTGCTCGACTTTGATGGTTATTCTAACTTACTATGATCCATGCTTTAAATTGATAGGCAACAGCAAGCTGATGAGACGCCCATGGTGTGGGAAATGCTTCTCTGCATTTATATCATTTATTCTCCAGATTGGCATTACAAGACTACGATGCCCACATTTTTGTTCCTCTATGGTGCAGTTTTTGCCATTCTGCATTCTCAGATTCGCTTTGGTATTGGTTTCACGCTACATTATACACTATTGTGCCTTCTATGCATTCCTCGCACATATAAGTATTACATTCACACAGAAGACAGATCCGCAAAGCAGCTTGCAAAGTTATACGTGGCCACTTTATTAGTAGGAGCCCTCTGCTGGCTGTGTGATCGTCTATTCTGCAAGCACATTTCACGCTGGTATTTCAATCCTCAAGGTCATGCACTATGGCATGTCCTTATGGGTTTTAATGTTTACTTTGCAAATACGTTCTTGATGTACTGTCGTGCTCAGCAAAGAGGATGGAATCCAAAAATCAAGCACTACCTCGGATTTTTCCCATACGTAAAGATCCATAAACCAAAAGCTCAGTAATACAAGTTATTACTCCAAACTCACCGCGCATGAAATGGCACCAAGGAACAAGTGCCAGGCAGCTTTGCTGATTCTTTTTCTCCATTTTGCAGATATGTAAATGAAAAGTTTGAATTAGCTTCGACTGGTTTCAGGTTAGTGATCAAAATTTTTTACTGTAAAATTAGTGGTCAACCAATGTACCATACATATATATATTCCTACAGAAGGCTGACATGACTAACTAGTAATCTTTTTTCCAGTGTTTTTGCTGTTGGATTTTAGGAACTGTTATAAGCATTGTTTATTTTGCTATTACACAAGTGCCCACAAAAGTGGTTTTTGTGTAGTCAAAGCAATCTTTTATTTTGTACTGCTGATGTTGCATTTTTGTCTTTTGGTCGGAAATTTTGAGAACATAACAAAATAACTCAGAGAATTAGTCAAATTGATTTAGTTGAAGTTAGGAGTCCCCTAAAATTAAACTCTAACTTTGTCAACCCATTGAAGTTTGGACGGGTTATGAACTCACTCATTTATTATTTCAATCCATTTAAAATTGGATTGGTATACAATCTAAATTGACTTGAGAGACTTTGTTAAAATTATTTTAGAATACTTTTTTTTAAAAAAAAATTTGATATGTTTTATATAATCAAAATTAAAAAAATATATTATGTACTAAAATATTGAAAAAGAACAAATAAAATAATTAAAATTTAGTTAAACTTGAATCGAGTTAGGTCTTAACCCGCTTTACAACCTACTATTCAACTCGTTTTGGCACAACCCATTTCGATCCAAGCAAATTCAAGATCTTAATTTGATTCATTATAACTCACTCAAATTTGATCCAATCCACCCAAATTGGCACCCCTACGAATTATGAAGATATACAAGAAGAAACAGATTATTTCGGTCCACCATTTTCTTTTCTTTGTCCAATTCTGTCTCATCAAATAAGACTTTCTTACCAATGCGAAGGATTGCGAGGCTGAACAAGATATGAAGAATGAATCTCTATCTGTACAATGAAGTTGCTAGCCGACAACCATTCAAATGTTCATGCACAATTGTAATGGTGTTAATTCCAACTCGTCAAAGGTAGAATGCCTCCTTGATTACATGAAACTGAGCCCAAAAGAACTCAATTCAAGGCAAATTCGTGAGAGTATTAGGGTCTAATCTAGCATTTAGAAATTCATTAACTTGAAGATCCACATACATAATTCTCACAACATACCACAAATTGTGAGGAGATTTGACGTTGCAAGATGTCTAGTGGGTAGAGTGAAATGAACACAATTTTTCACAGCGAAGTGTCCCCAAGTCTGTTATACAGTAAACTTTCAGCCAGATTTGGCTATCATAGAACACAGTCGATGAGTCAATTTCCTCAAATGGTCTCAGCGGTAAGGGGAAAAATCCTATCCAAGTAATCAAGTTAACAATTTTTCGAATTTTATTCAAAACAACCCTACCAATAACACAACACTCCGACCAAAAACGGTTGAGAAAGAAAACAATTCAAAGTTGAATAGTGTCAGCAAGAGCCTCAAGTGTCTTTTCCTTCAAATCTTTCTCATCAATCCACATGGAACTTTGCTGTCGTAGATGATCATTTTTCTCTTTCTTCTTCTTGGCAAAGTTCTGTTCCCTCTTCCTCCAATATTCAAGCTTTTCCTGTCGTTCTTTAAGCTGCAGACATCATTATTAAAGAAGCACAGAATATGTTATTTATACTTACTGAGAATATTTGCAAGCAAAACTACATGCATTTCAGACATAATCAGCACTATAACGGACCACTTGTGCACCTACTTTACAGTTGAACCTGCTAATTGAACGGTATGTATCATCTCCAGAAAAAGCAAGGAAAAGAGATTACTAGTGATGTTTGTAAAAGCATGCTTGAGGTGCATTAAAGCCCTTAAACAAGACACACAGTCCTAGGTACTTCATATCACTTGGGAAGTGTTCTAGTAAACAAGGCCCAATGCATGTACCTCATCGTGTGCATGCATGATGCATCTGTCTTGAAGATGCAGCACTATACAATAAATATAGCTTAAAATGTGATACATTAAGGCATCACTATGGATGTATACGTGAGTTAAGGTTCAACCATCAATGCATCAAAAAGGTTATATTAGGCATTTAAAAAACACTTTGCTAGAAGGAAAACAATCCCCCTTGCTAACCATTGAGTATCTAAGTTTGAGTGGCTATTACGATAAGAATTGTACAGTATTAATCTAAATTGGATGAAAATGAGAGCCACAAGTAACATATGATTTTTTTGGATTTAAAAAAAAAGAAGAAAAGTAGTAGTAAGAAGTCAACAAAGAGGAGAAGAAAGGAATCCCATCTCAATACTTATGTTGTAAAACATGATTTACAGCTTCCAATACCAGGCTAATAAAAGAAAGGACATTGTTTCAGAATGGATAGGAAAAGGAAACCGAACATGTAATTTAGAACCAAGGGAGTTCAAGATAGCCAAGGACTAAGCTATAATGACAAATTATACCTTGCCACAATGAATTGCATACATTGAAGTCAAATAAAGATGATAAAGATGAAAAGGATAAACGACCTCCTCATATCTCAATGGCTAATCAAATTTTGTCATCATGCACTTAGTTCAAGGTAAAAGACAGAGTGAAAGAAAAGACAGATGACAAGGCTATTTACTTTTCGTAGACTAGTATTCCACCTATATAATAAATATTAAAGACAGGATTTAGTGAGCTTTTCATCATCTCAGAAAGAGTCCTCCTGTTGGTTAAGTAAAAGAGTTTACGGATTAATTCCATCGAGCAGTATGCTTAAAGTCCTAGAATTCTCTAGAGCTCATTTCTCTTCGTTTCAATTCAGGTACTTAGTCAACTGATGGCTCTACAGTTGCAGGAATTGCAAGTTGCTCTCTCAGAAAAGATCGGTTTGGCAAGAACTTATCAAGCAGAAGTTACCAGTGCACTTCAACATTTACCATTCTGACTGGTTTAGCATCATGTATGACGCTTAGTGCCTGCTTCTATTCGACTAATTCAGTTGAGAAAGCTCTAGAGAGGCAGGTCAATATAAGCATCTTCAAGTCGTGTGAATTAACTAAGAATCATGGGTGAAGACTTGCCTAAGTTGCGCGGACTCCACTTTCAGTGCCGCACCTGTGTCGGATTCTCCAAAAATACACTACTTTTGGAGAATCCGACATGCGCCCGTTGACAATTTTGTTTGAGCCAGAAATTGTTCTGAAGCAATAGCCCCTCCATTCACATCACTCCTTGTTTTAAGGGACGAAGCACATGCATAATCAGTAATCTTTGATCTTGTCCACATGTTATATGGAATTTTCACACACAACTTCAGACCTCTTTCACATCCCTTGTTTTGTTAATATTTTCTGCAATGCTATGACTTACATGCACAACCAAAACTCTTTTTTCTAGTTATATTTATGAAACAAAGCTTCCTTGAAGACATTTAAAGCTCATAACATAGACCTAGAATTTGAAGTGTCCAATACATTAATCAACTTCGCTTATCAGTATTTATCAGCTTCAATAACAAGTCCAGATTCTTATTCTCTGCCTTTTTGGTTGTTTAAGCAATGTGATCCGTCTTCATACTTTAACCTCAAAAGAAAGAATCTTATGGCACTTTTCAGTAACACAATTACAAGTAAATGAAAGCCCCAAGTCTGCCCATATCCAACAATTTTGGCTGATCATACAGAAAAAAATTGGCTATGTACATTCTCTTATTCCTTCTCAGTTACACTACATCCTAAACCAACTAACAAGAACTTATAATACTTGCATAAACTCCTCGCTGATGGCAATTATCATCTGTTCAGAAAAACTATCATCACTCAGTAGCTACTTCAAGCCGCAAAAATCACAACTACTGTTACTGCACCTCAATCTGAACTAATTGGTCCGCATATATGCACCCTTTACATCCATTTTTCCCCATTTGGGCCTATAATATTTGACGGTTGCCTAGTGGACGAAGCAGTGGGAGATTTAGTATAAGTTTTGCAGGTTCTCCAAACAAAAGTTTTGTGGATTCTTCAACACCAAAAGTTTTCAACCAAAACCTTCTCTCTCTCTCTCTCTCTCTCTGTGTGTGTGTGTGTGTGTGAGAGAGAGAGAGAGAGAGAGAGAGAGAGAGAGAGAGAGAGAGAACGAACAACAGATATAGATAGGTTAGATATGTATTTCGGAACCCATTTACCCAACTCAAAACCAATGAGATCTAAATTTAAAATTAGCCACTTGATTGAACAGTTGGAGTAATAAAGTTGGGAACAACATTCTCTATCATAGTATTGACAAGTCTAGCTTAATTCTCTCTGCTTGCCTAAACCTTCGTGGGAAAAATACCTACTATGTATGTTGGTGAGAGGTGGCAGGCATGCAGGTTTAGTTGCTCGTCAATTCACACATCACCCTATAAATAAGACCTATTACAACGATTCATCATAAGGCAACTAGTTTTAAGCTGATCATCAACCTACCATAGCAATTGTCCTATACTCATACTTGGAACTGACAATGTGAACCAAGAATTTCTGATAATAATAATAATAGTAACAAATCAGCATATACTGCTTAGTGACAGCTTAAGCAAGCTTTTAGTAATGCTTGCACAATTATATAAGATCTCTGGAGAAACAACAGATGCAAGAGTGAAGTGAGAGTCTCTACAAACCATCTACACAGAAAATA
>JAOTQR010000086.1:20865241-20886301 GCA_025774065.1 Solanum ossicruentum | reverse complement strand
GTTAATTTGATTAATTTTTAAAATTAAATCAAATTAACTTTTTTCAAGAAGCAAAACATGACAACTGAAAAAAAATATGAAATGTCTAAAATCATACCATCGATAAATAATTTGATTAATTTTTAAAATTAAATTAGATTATATTAATTTATTTTTTTAAAATAAATGTAGATATTCAAAAACGATACGATAAGTACTATCAATATGATGATTAAATATATTTTATAATAATTCGTTAAAGTTTATATGGCTTAACTCTAAAAAAAAATTATGACAACTAAAAAAAATGAAGAAATACAATTATAGAGAATACACAAATTAGAGTAAAAGACCACTCTCTCCATTCATTTTTAGTAGTTATGTTGCTCTTTTTCATATTCAATTTGACTAACTTTTGAAGCTAAATTAAGATATATTAATTTTATATTTTAAAATATAAATTTATAAATGAGAAAAGAATTTAAAAACTACTATTAATCATACGCTTTTATCAATATAATTAAAAAATATATCCTAAAATATCAATCAAAGTTTATATTGTTTATCCAATAAAAATGAAAATGTAACAATTAAAAAGGAAGGGAAGGAGCAATATACAATTGAGCGTTATCACACTCGTACTACCTTCTCCGATCTCTATTAAATGAATTGTTAAGATATGACATATCTTTTAAGAAAAATATTTAAGGATATAAATCAAAAACTACTTTTTATTATCACACTTCCGATTATTTTCAAATTATTTTCCTAAATGATATCATTAATTAATTAAGAAATATAAAAGATAAAGAGTAATTGTGTGCATAAACCTTTAAGAAAAAAGTTGTAGCTTGGATTGGATGGGAACAAAAATGAATAATAAATGCAAGGACCAATTAATTCCTTTCGTTTTCCTTCATGATAAAATAAAAAGAATTTTTGGTATAATTAATTCATCTAATAAATTTCATTCATGTCCTAGAATGGTCACCTCAACATATAATTAAGTATTTTTTTAAATTTTTAATTAAAAAATAAAAAGTTTTTATTTGTGTTATAAAATATTTATTATATAAATAAGTTAATTACTTAAAATATGTTGCTTTTTAAAATTATGTGTATTAGTCTAAATAAATTATAAAATCTCAAACTTATTTCAATTGATGCTGATGTGAAATAATAATTAAAAAAAACAATAATGATTCGAGAACACAAAAAAAATTCAAAATTTGAAGTAAAAATATATAATACAAACACTTTTCAAAAAGTAGTAAAATGCAACAAAATGTGTACATAATACCTTTTTTGGTGTGTATTAAATTTAATTATTTTCAGACTAAGTTAATTTATAATAACAAATAGAAGGAAAAAACATCCATGATATACATTACACAAAAAAAGTACTTTTAATATGTTTTCAATAACAGAATTCAAATTTTATATTTCTAAATTCTGTATTATTTAATTAAATTAAGACACATAAAAATAAGACAACTAGTATTAAAAAACAAGGAAAAACAAAAAAGCAAAAATATAAAATATATTTAGTAGCCGCCTGTGGGCTCATTATAATACATCAAATAATTCTTCCCCCCAAATATTTAAATAATTTATACATTTTGCCTTTATTGTTTTATTCCATTTCAATTATTTTTATTTTTATATATACATTAGGAAACTTCCAAATTCAAAGAACAGAAAGTCAAACAAGGTGTCCATTTTACTTTTTCTAATAAAATAAAAATTCACACATTTTTTTCTCTCCCTTTTCTTGGAATATAGTAATCACTATTATATTTACCACTACCCTTTAATCATCAATCAATCAATTTAAATAATATTTTATTTAATGTGGAAATTAAAAAAAACATTATTTAAGTAGTAACATGTTATTTAAATATTTTGAAATAATAATGTATCTAATAGCCGCCTATTTTGAGTTTTGTTACTATATAAATCCTTTGCTTTAAGTCTTTTTTTGTCACGAACTCTTTAATTCTTTTGTTCTTAACACAATTTGTGTGTATCTAAATATTGTTTTAACGTCCATTTGAAAAAGTTTTAACGAATTCAGGCCCCTCGGGGCGTTGGAAAAACTATAACGTTTGTAACATTTTACACGTTCTGCTTAGATTTGACAAGAACTACAATACAAAAAAGGGAAGAGATTAGTCTTTTGATCGATTGAGTGAGTGAACGTTTGATTGTTGAAGATGGAGGCCGCGAATCTGAATAGTATGAGAGGGAGTAGTATGAGAGGAAGTATGAGGGGAAGTATGAGAGGTAGTTTAAGGGCAAGTACAAGTAATTCAATATGGAGAAACAATGGTGTTGAAGCATTTTCGCGATCAACGAGAGATGAAGATGATGAAGAAGCACTTAAATGGGCTGCATTAGAAAAATTGCCAACGTTCGATCGATTGAGGAAAGGTTTGTTGTTTGGATCACAAGGTGCAGCTAATGAGATTGATGTAAATGATCTTGGATTTCAAGAAAGGAAGAGTTTACTTGAGAGGCTTGTGAAAGTTGCTGATGAAGATAATGAGAAGTTCTTGATGAAACTCAAGAATAGAATTGATAGGTAAAGGAAAACAACTTTTCATTTATAGTTTTTTTTCTTGTTCTCCACCCAGTGTTCGGTGCTTACGTTGGAGCCCGACTATTCTGGATTCGTGCGATATAGGGCACCATTCGGAGAGAAGCACTCTCTACCAAGGCATCATTTTTTCATACTCAAGCTCGAGCATGAGACATCTGGTTAAGGGAAACATCTCTATCTACATAAGAGCTGCCTTCGTTAAAAGAGGAGCTAAGATTCTAAATTTATAAGATTCTTGATAAATTTATTCAAACAAAGATAGGGTCTAGGTCAAAGTTAAGTAGACGTGCTTGTAGCTCCACTCTGGATCATCTGACCAAGGGATCACGGGTTAAAGTCGTGAAAAAAGACCATTTATAGAAACACAAGGTAAAAGTACATATAATAGAGTCAACTAGTGAATACCAAACTCAATCATAGAAGGTTTATACAAGTTTAAGTCGTGAAAATAGTCTCTTCTGGCAGAGATGTAAGGTAAGACTTGATACAATAGATCCAACATGGTCTAGTCTTGGCTAGATACAGGCATAGCGGCAACTTAAGAGAATCGGAATTTTACCTTTTTGCTTTTTCTTACTATGAGTAAAGTTTCTTTTTTTCCCTATTTTTACTTGATTGATATTTTACCTTTTTTAATCTTTTCTTTTTACAGAGTTGGGATTGATTTGCCAACTATAGAAGTGAGATATGAGCATCTAAACATTGAAGCAGATGCATATGTAGGAAGCAGAGCTTTGCCCACTTTTATGAACTTCATGACCAATTTTGTTGAGGTAAAAAAAAACAAAAATATGAATGAAAATCTATGTTGCTCGGACTCTTCAAAAGAGTCGGCGGGTGCATGTCAGATTCACCAAAAGTAGCATATTTTCGGAGAATCTGACACAGGTACGACACTGAAAGTGTGAAGAGTCCGCCCAACTTAGATGAAAATATAAACATTTTAGTACTTCTAATTCTTTTGATTTGAAACTAATGTTTTTGTTTAATCTTTTTTGTTGTAAAGACATTATTGAATTCACTTCACATCCTTCCAAGTAAAAAGAGGCAAATTACAATTCTCAAAGATGTAAGTGGGATGATTAAGCCTTGTAGAATGACTCTACTTTTGGGACCTCCAAGTTCTGGAAAAACTACTTTGTTATTAGCATTGGCTGGAAAACTTGATCCTGCTTTAAAGGTGAGAAATTTTTTCATCAAAATATTAAATTTTTTCGAAATGAGATGGAAAAAACATACTAAAGTTTTCGACTTTTTGTGTGAAATCAGGTTACTGGTAAGGTGACTTATAATGGACATGAACTAAATGAATTTGTGCCACAAAGAACAGCTGTTTATATCAGTCAACATGACTTGCATATTGGAGAAATGACTGTTAGGGAAACTTTGGAATTTTCTGCAAGATGCCAAGGAGTTGGCTCTAGATTTGGTTAGTATTTTCTTATACTCGTTTCGTTTTAATTTGTTTGGTTGGTTTTGACATGGTATGGAGACGTAGAAGATATCAGAATGTCCTTTAATCTTATGCATTTAAATATGTTATATGGAAAGTTAAAATGAAAGTAAATAAGCAAATTGAAGCGGAGGAGTATCTGTTTTTTTAGTCAAAACATATAAATATTCGTTTATTAAGTTATATTTTGCGTAAAATTTGTATAGAGATGTTGGCTGAACTGTCGAGAAGAGAGAAAGCAGCTAATATCAAACCAGATCCTGATATTGATATCTACATGAAGGTAAGCCTATACAATCGAATATTAGGGACTTGAATTTACCTTATCTTTGTCGTCATGGCGATTAATTTAGAATCTTGTTCTTTCTTGGGAAATATAGGCTGCAGCAACAGAAGGACAAGAAGCTAATGTTGTTACAGATTATGTTCTTAAGGTAACATTTACGATATCCAATGTATTTCTCTTGTCAGCGTCTTTAATCTGTTGTCGGAGGTAACCTGGTTTATCTTTTGGACTACTTATCTTCCAGTGACAATAATTGCTTCCGGCTTCAATGTGCAGATATTGGGACTTGACATTTGTGCTGATACTATGGTGGGAGATGAAATGATAAGGGGTATTTCCGGGGGACAAAAGAAACGTGTAACGACTGGTGAAATGCTTGTTGGACCATCAAAGGCGCTTTTCATGGATGAAATCTCAACTGGATTGGATAGTTCAACTACTTTCTCCATTGTTAACTCGCTTAGACAATCGGTGCAACTCTTGAAGGGAACTGCTGTGATATCTCTGTTGCAGCCAGCCCCCGAGACTTACAACCTATTTGATGACATTATTTTGTTGTCAGATGGATACATTGTCTATCAGGGACCTCGAGAAGCTGTTCTTGACTTCTTTGAATCCATGGGGTTCAAATGCCCCGAGAGAAAAGGTGTAGCAGATTTCTTGCAAGAGGTATGTCTTAAGATAACCAACAAAGATTATAACGTTAAAATATGTGATCATCTCATCAACATATAAGAATGGAGTTTAGGTTCTAAAAGGTGGAGGTTTTTAATTGTTTTGTGTAGGTAACATCAAAGAAGGATCAACAGCAATATTGGGCTAAGAGGAATGAGCCTTATAGGTTCATCACATCAAAAGAATTTGCCGATGCATATCAATCATTCCACGTTGGAAGGAAACTCGGTGATGAACTTGCAGTTCCATATGACAAGACCAAAAGCCACCCTGCTGCTTTGTCTACTCAGAAGTATGGTATAGGGACTAAACAACTGTTGAAGGTCTGCGCTGACCGTGAATTCCTACTAATGAAGAGGAACTCATTTGTTTACCTATTCAAGCTCACTCAGGTACCTTTTACTTGGTCTATAAGAACTATATCTCTGCACCTGCCTTGTCTGGTAAACATATTCAAATTGTAATGATCTTTTTGTTTCTGTTGTCTTCTTTCAGCTCGCTATAATGGCACTTGTCACGATGACTGTCTTTTTCCGAACTAAGCTTCCCCGAGATGATATGGATGATGGTGGGATATATGCTGGTGCTCTCTTTTTCGTGGTCGTTATGATTATGTTTAATGGAATGGCTGAGATTGCCCTGACAATTTTCAAGCTTCCGGTCTACTTCAAGCAAAGGGACCTCCTTTTTTTCCCTTCGTGGGCTTATGCTCTCCCAACATGGATACTCAAAATCCCTATAACATTTGTAGAGTGTGGAATGTGGACATTCCTTACCTATTACGTCATGGGATTCGATCCTAATGTTTCAAGGTAAGCAAAGAAAATTCACTACAAATTCATCTGGTAGCCTTCATGATTAGTCCTTGATTATTAATCGACTATTGCTTTGCAGATTGTTCAAACAATTCTTGCTTCTCGTACTAGTACACCAGATGGCTTCAGCATTGTTCAGATTCATCGGAGCAGTCGGGAGAACAATGGGAGTAGCAAGCACTTTTGGAGCATTTGCTCTGCTTCTACAGTTTGCATTGGGAGGATTTGTCCTTGCACGAGGTATATTTTTTGGCGTTTGAAACTATTATTTAGCCATTCATGTGCTTTCATTTGATCCGCTCACGCCATGTGTGATAGTTGAACTTTTCCACAAGCCTAACGATATGGATAACATGTGTGAAGTAATGCAAATGCTCACTTCTCTTTCATACGAGCTTCATATGGTCGACCCTAGCTTGTTTAGGACTAAGGCATAGTTATTGTTGTTGTTGTTGTAATCCGACTTTTATTTATTTTCTATTTTGCCTGATGTTGCAGAGGATGTGAAGAAATGGTGGATTTGGGGTTACTGGACCTCACCGTTGATGTATTCCGTGAATTCAATTCTTGTGAATGAATTTGATGGAAAGAATTGGAAACATGTAAGTGCTTACGCGTAACACATTGTGCATATAGTTATATTTCTCATATTTGG
Organism: Solanum ossicruentum; assembly: GCA_025774065.1. Lineage (NCBI taxonomy): Eukaryota > Viridiplantae > Streptophyta > Magnoliopsida > Solanales > Solanaceae > Solanum > Solanum ossicruentum. The sequence goes on along the minus strand of JAOTQR010000086.1, from coordinate 20,879,839 downwards.
ATGCTTATATTGACAAATTGAAATAGATTGCACCAAATGGAACCGAGCCCCTTGGAGCTGCAGTTGTAAGAGCTAGGGGATTCTTTCCAGATGCATACTGGTACTGGATAGGTTGTGGGGCACTTCTCGGATTCACGATGATCTTCAACATCTTCTACAGTATTTCACTCGCTTACCTAAACCGTGAGTATCTCTGATGTCTCTACTTTCCCTTTGAAAAGAAAATTGTTATGTACTAACAAGTATGTAACTGCAGCATTTGGTAAGCCACAAGCTATGATATCGGAAGACGGTGAGAATGCTGATGATGTTCAACTCATGGAGAGAAGTGAAAATGAGGGTCAGGACAAGAAGAAGGGAATGGTTCTTCCATTTGAACCCCATTCCATCACTTTTGATAACGTTGTATACTCTGTTGACATGCCTCAGGTAATTTTCTGCAACTCTTAGAACAACATTCGTGACTCGTGAGGATATTGTTTTCCATTAATAGTTGACTTAACATTCCAATGACTTGCAGGAAATGAAGGAACAAGGTTCCACTGAAGATAGATTGGTACTTCTGAAAGGTGTAAGTGGAGCTTTTAGGCCAGGCGTTCTCACAGCTTTGATGGGCGTTAGTGGAGCCGGTAAGACAACATTGATGGATGTGTTGGCAGGACGAAAAACAGGAGGATACATTGATGGTGACATCAGGATTTCTGGATATCCTAAGAAGCAAGCAACATTTGCACGCATTTCTGGATACTGTGAGCAGAATGACATCCATTCGCCTTATGTTACAGTTTATGAGTCCTTGGTTTACTCAGCTTGGCTGCGTTTACCTCAAGATGTTGACGAAAATAAGAGAAAGGTCAGTTCGTCTAGATTCTTTCTCCATAGTGGTAATCTGTACTACAAATTTGTCGAACCTTCCAGAGAAACGTGCATGACAACCGCTAACATTATCAATTGATCACTTCTCTACAGATGTTTGTTGAGGAAGTTATGGAACTTGTGGAGCTAACTCCGTTAAGATCAGCATTAGTCGGATTGCCTGGAGTCAATGGTCTGTCAACCGAGCAACGCAAAAGGCTGACCATTGCAGTTGAACTGGTAGCAAACCCCTCTATCATTTTCATGGATGAACCAACTTCAGGGTTGGATGCAAGAGCTGCTGCCATTGTAATGAGAGCTGTTAGGAACACTGTCGATACAGGAAGAACGGTTGTCTGTACCATTCATCAGCCTAGCATCGACATTTTTGAAGCCTTTGACGAGGTGAGTTCATTAAACAGTGAGACTAATGCATGTTTCCGTTTTCATTTGCTTCTGAATACTAAAAAGTAAACATGGATTTTTAGCTATTTCTAATGAAACGCGGAGGACAGGAGATATATGTTGGTCCTCTAGGTCGTCATTCTTGCCAATTGATCAAATACTTTGAGGTATGTTATCAGAGCGAAAGATAAGTTTTTTTCCGCATAACTTATTATCAAATACTAATATTTGATTTTTCTTGAATTCAGTCAATGCCCGGAGTTAGTAAGATAAAAGAGGCTTACAATCCCGCAACTTGGATGTTAGAAGTCACCACCACATCTCAAGAAATGATGTTAGGTGTTGATTTTGCTGATTTGTACAAGAATTCCGACCTCTACAGGAGGAACAAAGCTTTGATTGCTGAATTAAGTACGCCTCGTCCTGGGACAAAGGATCTACATTTTGAAACTCAATATTCTCAGCCTTTCTGGACCCAATGTATGGCTTGTCTCTGGAAGCAACACTGGTCGTATTGGCGTAATCCAGCTTATACTGCAGTTAGATTCCTCTTCACAACATTCATAGCACTTGTCTTTGGCACAATGTTTTGGGATCTTGGTACCAAAGTGTAAGTACAAATCACAATGACAAGTAAACATATAATTTAACAGAAACATCTTACAGTATTTTAACTAAACTTTTCGAGCTTTGTTGATCACAGGGGTCGGAGCCAGGATCTTATCAACGCCATGGGATCCATGTATGCTGCAGTTCTCTTCCTTGGTGTACAAAACTCATCATCAGTCCAGCCAGTTGTAGCCGTTGAGCGTACTGTATTTTACAGAGAGAAAGCTGCTGGAATGTATTCTGCCATACCTTACGCCTTTGGACAGGTAATCAAACAGTTCAGTTCGTCACAATTTATACATGACAATAGTTGAGTGACTTTTCTGATCCATGAAACTTTACTTTCGTACAGGTTGTGATCGAAATACCTTATGTATTTGTACAATCTGCTTTCTATGGCGTCATCGTGTATGCAATGATCGGATTTGAATGGACTGTTGCCAAATTCTTTTGGTACTTCTTCTTCATGTACTTCACTCTCTTGTACTTCACCTTCTACGGCATGATGACCGTGGGTATTACCCCAAACCAAAACGTTGCTTCCATAGTCGCAGCCTTCTTCTATGCAGTATGGAATCTCTTCTCAGGATTCATCATTCCACGACCTGTAAGTTTTTGAAAAAATCCATCATCCTATCTATTTAAACATCACTCAAACCCGAAAAATGACATGTTATGTTTCTTTTTCTGGTTACAAAAACAGCGTATTCCAATATGGTGGAGATGGTACTACTGGGCATGCCCTGTTGCATGGACCTTGTATGGTCTTGTTGCTTCACAATTCGGAGACATCCAAACGACTCTCACAGACGATGAAACTGTGGAACAATTCTTGAGACGTTACTTCGGATTCAAGCATGATTTTCTTGGAGTTGTTGCTGCTGTCATCGTCGCGTTGCCTGTTATGTTTGCCTTAACATTTGCATTGTCCATTAAGGCATTCAACTTCCAGAGAAGATAAAACAACACTTGTAATACTTTTTTTTTTAATTACTTAAGAAGAATTCCAAGTTTTTTGTAGAAATAATCAGTACTTGTTAAATGTTATAAATGATAAATGAAAATTTCATATACCATCAATTTACTTCATTATTTTTTACCTTCTGGACCACTCATATATTATACAAAGGTATAGAAATTCGATTTTTTTTAAAAAAGGACCACACATGTGGACAAAAATGTCTGCTGGTTACATTTGATTAATCTAGATCTTCCTCAATATCTAGTCAAGTCAACAAAAGACTACATTTGTGTTAACATGTCCTTAACTTGTTGCTACATAAATGCTCTACCTTTGACTCTTATTGCCACCAACTTTTTTTTAGGTTCTTTATATAAAGAACACAAAAAAGAAAAAAAATTATATCTTTTTAAAAAAATCAAGAAAACAATTTGGGAATCTCCCAATACTCAAGATATGGTCATTATAACAAATTTGTAGTATTGGGGACAATTAGGCACCACCATTGTGTATTTTACGAGTTCTGCTTAGAGTTGACGAGAAGTAACCAAAAAAAAGAGATTAATCTTTTGATCGATCGAGTATACAGAGATTGATTGATGATGGAGGTGGCGAATCTAAGCAATTTTAGAGGTAGTATGAGGGGGAGTTTAAGGCAAAATTCTAATAACTCGATATTTTCACGTTCAATGAGAGATGATGATGATGAAGAAGCTCTTAAATGGGCTGCTTTAGAGAAATTGCCAACGTATGATCGTATGAGAAAAGGGTTATTGCTTGGAAAAGAAGGTGAAACTATTACTGAAGTTGATACAAATGATATTGGACATCAAGAAAGGAAGAATTTGCTTGATAGGCTTGTCAAAGTTGCTGATGAAGATAATGAAAAGTTCTTGATCAAACTCAAGAACAGAATCGAAACGTAAGTAAAGATAATTTTGATTTTTCATTTTGTGGAAATCTTGGGGTAATAGTAAGATAAGAGTTCTTGTTATGTGGCCTTAACATCAAATGTGAATTCAGGTCGTAGAAACAGTCTTTTGTAGAAATGGTTGCATATAATTGACCTTACGTGCAGCTCTTTCTTGATCCCATGCATTATAAGGTCCTGTTTGGCCATGAAAATAGTAAAATTTGAAAAAAAATGTAGTTTTTGTATGCCCCGCGCCCCCACCCATTTTTAGAAAAATTAATTGGTATTTAACTCTTTTTTTATTTCGAAAAATTTACAGAGTTGGAATTGAGTTGCCATCAATAGAAGTGAGATATCAGAATCTAAACATTGAGGCAGATGCATATGTAGGAAGCAGAGCTTTGCCTACTTTTATCAACTTCATGACCAACTTTGTTGAGGTAAAAATATGAAATGAAAAAAACAAACATTTTAATATTTCCATTTCTTTTTATAGAAACTAACAATTGGGAGCTTGGAGCAATAGTAAAGTTATTTCCATATGTCACAGGTTCGAGTCGTGATAGCACTCACCCCCAGAGTGCGACTCTTCCTCGAACTCTGATAACACAGGATGTTTTGTGCACTGAACTGTCCTTTTTTCTTGTTTGTTTCAAAGGCATTCTTGAATTCCCTTCACATCCTTCCAAGTAGAAAGAGGCAAATCACAATTCTCAAAGATGTAAGTGGTATGATTAAGCCTTCAAGGATGACTCTACTTTTGGGACCTCCAAGTTCTGGAAAAACTACTTTGTTATTAGCTTTGGCTGGAAAACTTGATCCTACACTAAAGGTGAGATTTTCGATTCCATATATATAATGAAAAAAAAAACTAAATTTACCCTTGTACTCTTAGAAATTGATTATATGAAACAAATTTCTTTTTTTTTTGGAAATCAGGTTACTGGGAATGTGACATATAATGGACATGAACTAAATGAATTTGTTCCAAGAAAAACAGCTGTTTATATCAGTCAACATGACTTGCATATCGGAGAAATGACTGTTAGGGAAACTTTGGAATTTTCTGCAAGATGCCAAGGAGTTGGCCCTAGATATGGTTCGTAATTTCTTCTTATAACTAACACTCATTTGATAGAGTATATACGAATAGTAATGAAAAATGTGTATTCGTCTGAAATCAGTTATATCAAGATTATTGGTTTAATGTTTTAAGGACAGTTGTATCTTTAACTATGCTTATTCACGTATTAATAACCTTTGTATTGAATTAGTTATACATTCTATAATACTGAATACGTAGGCTAAGAATCCTACCATACAAAGGATTTAGTGATATCGTGACTAATATATGTATTATTTTTTCTAGTACATCGTATAGACATTCATTTGTTAATTATTGTCTTTTCTGGAAAACGTGTATAGAGATGTTGGCCGAACTATCAAGAAGAGAGAAAGCAGCTAATATCAAGCCAGATCGTGATATTGATATCTACATGAAGGTAAGAATACAATAGAAAACATGAAGTGAAGTAATATAAATTTTTTTAGTAAATTTACATTTGTTGTTTTTGGGAAATGTAGGCTTCAGTAACGAAAGGACAGGAAGCGAATGTTGTTACAGATTATGTTCTTAAGGTAACATTTACAATCTAATTACTAATACATATAGCGTTTTTTAACTTGTTGTAGCGGATAACCAGTCTTGTGGACGTTACCATTTGCAGATCTTGGGTCTGGATATCTGTGCTGATACAATGGTGGGAGATGAAATGTTAAGGGGTATTTCAGGGGGGCAAAAGAAACGTGTAACGACAGGTGAAATGCTTGTTGGACCAGCAAAGGCGCTTTTCATGGATGAAATCTCAACTGGATTGGATAGTTCAACTACTTTCTCTATTGTCAATTCACTAAGACAATCGGTGCAGCTCTTGAAGGGAACTGCTGTGATATCTCTGTTGCAGCCAGCCCCTGAGACATACAACTTGTTTGATGACATAATTCTGTTGTCAGATTCACGCATTGTCTATCAGGGCCCTCGGGAAGATGTTCTTGACTTCTTTGAATCCATGGGATTCAAATGCCCCGAGAGGAAAGGTGTGGCAGATTTCCTGCAAGAGGTATGTCTTACAACAGATTATAACCAGCAAATTCTATGACGTTGTGTTGAATTGTACGACTATCTCATCTAAAAGTTTAAACTGTTAGAGAGAGCGCACTTTTTAAAGTTTTGAACTATTTCTTGCAGGTAACATCAAAGAAGGATCAACAACAATATTGGGCTAAGAAGGATGAACCTTATAGGTTTATCACAGCAAACGAATTTGCTGAGGCATATCAGTCTTTCCACGTTGGAAAGAAACTCGCGGATGAACTTGCAACTCCATATGACAAGACCAAAAGTCACCCTGCTGCTTTGTGTAATAAGAAGTATGGTGTACCAATGAAAGAAATGTTGAAGGTCTGCGCTGAACGAGAATTACTACTAATGAAGAGGAACTCATTCGTTTACATATTCAAGCTCTTTCAGGTACTTACTATTTGGTCTATTAGAAATATATAACTAGTAAAGTTGTTGCATATGACCAGGAGGTCACGGGTTCAAACTCTGAAAACAGCCTCTAGCAGAAATGCAAGGTAAGGCTGTGTACAATAGACCCTTGTGGTTGAGCCCTTCCCCGGACCCTGCGCATAGCGAGAGCCTTAGTGTACTGAGCTTGCCTTTTTTATTTTGTCATTTCATAACCTTTTGCCAATTGCTAATTTCTCTTTGTTTCTGTTCTATTTTCTCAGCTCATGGTCATGGCATTTATAATGATGTCGGTCTTTTTCCGTACTGAAATGCCCCGAGATACCATGGATGACGGAGGGATGTATGCTGGTGCTCTCTTTTTCATAGTCGTTGTGATTATGTTTAACGGAATGGCTGAGATCAACCTGACGATTTTGAAGCTTCCGGTATACTTCAAGCAAAGGGACCTTCTTTTTTATCCTTCATGGACTTATGCTCTTCCTACATGGGTTCTCAAAATCCCCATCACATTTATTGAGGTTGCTCTTTGGACGATTCTTACATATTATGTCATGGGATTTGATCCGAATATTTCAAGGTAAAGGAAGAAAAAGGATAGTGCAGAGTAATAATTTGACGGACTTCATATAATTTCATGATTATTGAGGGACTACGCCTTTGCAGATTTTTCAAACAGTTCTTGCTTCTCGTACTAGTACACCAGATGGCCTCAGGATTGTTCAGATTCATTGGTGCAGCGGGGAGAACAATGGGAGTCGCTACCACATTTGGAGCATTTGCACTGGTTTTGCAGTTTGCATTGTCTGGATTTGTCCTCTCCAGAAGTATGTTTTATTATGTTCGTAAAAATTCTGTCTCTTGTTCAATCATACGTTTATTTATCTTCGATTTTGCATGATGCTGCAGATGATGTGAAGAAATGGTGGATCTGGGGTTACTGGATTTCACCATTAATGTATTCTGTGAATTCGATTCTTGTGAATGAATTTGATGGGAAGAAGTGGAAACATGTAAGCATTTTTATTCTAAATATCTAATTTTCTTTTATAAATGGATGCTTATATCCACTCTTAATTCAAACAGATAGCAAAAAATGGAACTGAACCACTTGGACATGCAGTAGTAAGATCTCGAGGGTTCTTTCCCAATGCAGATTGGTACTGGATAGGTGTTGGGGCACTTATCGGATTCATAATAATCTTCAACGTCTGCTACAGTATTGGACTCGCTTACCTGAACCGTGAGTATCTCTGGTGCCTTTACATTCCCTTTGAAAAGAAAAATGTCATGTACTAACATAAAATGAACGATTTCATTTACTACGACTGGAGAAATAGGGCTAATACTGTATTTCTAATATATCTTCAGCTTTTGGTAAGCCACAAACTATCCTATCAGAAGACGATGAGAATGTTCAACTCATTGAGGGAAGTGAAACTGAGGGTCAGGACAAGAAGAGGGGAATGGTTCTTCCATTTGAACCGCACTCCATCACTTTTGATAACGTTGTATACTCCGTTGACATGCCTCAGGTGACCTTCCAGAACTTTCCACGAATACTGTTCAGGACTCGTAAGGCTTTTATTTTCTATGAACAACTAACTTAACATTCTAATGAATTGCAGGAAATAAAAGACCAAGGTGCTACTGAAGATAGATTGGTACTTCTAAAAGGCGTGAGTGGAGCTTTCAGGCCAGGTGTTCTCACAGCTTTGATGGGTGTTAGTGGAGCCGGTAAAACAACGTTGATGGATGTGTTGGCTGGAAGAAAAACAGGAGGATACATTGATGGAGACATCAAGATTTCTGGATATCCAAAGAAGCAACAAACGTTTGCACGTATTTCTGGATACTGTGAACAGAATGACATCCATTCGCCTTACATTACAGTTTACGAGTCATTGGTATACTCAGCTTGGCTGCGTTTACCTCAAGATGTTGACAAAAACAAGAGAAAGGTCAGTTCCCTTAAATCCTTTCTCCATAAAATAGATCAAACATATTGAAGAAACATGTATGACAGGGCAATAACATAAATGATATATCACCTCTCTGCAGATGTTCGTTGAGGAAGTCATGGAACTTGTGGAGCTAACTCCATTAAGATCAGCGTTAGTCGGATTGCCTGGTGTCAATGGTCTATCAACTGAGCAACGCAAAAGGCTGACGATTGCAGTTGAACTGGTGGCAAACCCCTCTATCATTTTCATGGATGAACCAACTTCAGGGTTGGATGCAAGAGCTGCTGCCATTGTAATGAGAGCTGTTAGAAACACTGTCGATACAGGAAGAACCGTTGTCTGTACCATTCACCAGCCTAGCATCGACATTTTTGAAGCCTTTGATGAGGTGAGTTCATTAACCTTTCAAGACAATGAAACTAATACATGTTTCCGTCTTCTTTTGCTCCTGAATACTAAAAGTAAACATGGATTTTCAGCTATTTCTAATGAAACGAGGAGGACAGGAGATATATGTTGGCCCTCTAGGTCGCTATTCTTGCCATTTGATCAGTTACTTTGAGGTACGTTAACAAAGGACCAAAACATGTCTTCTTTTTTCCCCCCTCATTTAATCAAATACTGATCTTAGTTTCGTCTCGAGTTCAGGCAATGCCTGGAGTTAGTAAGATAAAAGAGGCTTACAATCCCGCGACTTGGATGTTAGAAGTCACCTCCTCATCTCAAGAAATGATGTTAGGTGTTGATTTTGCTGATCTGTACAAGAATTCAGACCTTTACAAGAGGAACAAAGCCTTGATTGCTGAATTAAGTACCCCTCGTCCTGGTACAAAGGATCTGCATTTCGACACTCAATTTTCACAGCCTTTCTGGACTCAATGTATGGCATGTCTCTGGAAGCAACATTTGTCATACTGGCGTAATCCATCTTATACCGCAGTCAGATTCATCTTCACAGTCATCCTAGCACTTGTCTTTGGCACATTGTTCTGGGATCTTGGCACCAGAGTGTAAGTAAAATCACAATAACAAGAAAATCTAAACTTCAGAAAAGGTAATTTCCCTTAACTTTTCGAGCTTTACTGATTACAGGAGTCGAAGCCAGGATCTTTTAAACGCTATGGGATCTATGTATGCTGCAACTCTCTTCCTCGGTGTACAAAACTCATCATCAGCGCAGCCTGTTGTAGCCGTTGAACGTACTGTGTTTTACAGAGAAAGAGCTGCTGGAATGTATTCTGCTTTACCTTATGCCTTTGGACAAGTTGTCATTGAAATACCTTATGTATTTCTACAAGCAGCTTTCTATGGTGTCATTGTGTATGCAATGATCGGATTCGAATGGACTGCAGCCAAGTTCTTTTGGTATCTCTTCATCATGTATTTCACTCTCTTGTACTTCACCTACTATGGCATGATGACTGTGGCTATTTCCCCCAATCAAAACGTTGCTTCTATAGTAGCGGCCTTCTTCTATGCAGTATGGAATCTCTTCTCAGGATTCATCGTTCCACGACCTGTAAGTTCTTGAAAGTCCTTCATTTCATCTTCATTTTTTATCCACATACACTAACCTGAAAAAATGACATGTTATCTACAGCGTATTCCAATATGGTGGAGATGGTACTATTGGCTTTGCCCTGTCGCGTGGACCTTGTATGGTCTTGTTGCAACACAATTCGGAGACATCCAAATGCCTCTCACAGAAGATGAAAATGTGAAACAATTCTTGGCGCGTTATTTTGGATTTGAGCATGATTTTCTTGGAGTCGTTGGAGCAGTTATCGTTGCATGGCCTGTTGTTTTCGCCTTCCTGTTTGCATATGCCATTAAGGCATTCAATTTCCAGAAAAGGTGAAGAGAGTTCAGTTTCTGGCAACTTGAGAGAAAGAAGAGGACACAGAACTACTATGTGTAGTTCACTTTTTGAACATTGTTTTGGATTCTTTCTTAATCCCAAGTTTTGTTGTACTAACAAATACTACTTTATTATTCATTAATAAATGAAAATTTTATACAAGGAACTTAATCCTTGTTGGTTTTCTTAATGGAGTCTTTGCTTAGTTGATAAAGTTGTTGTATGAGGCCACGGGTTTAAAATACGAAAAAAACTACATAAAAAATAGACCCTTGTGGGCTAGCTCTATCTTGAATCCACACATTCACAACTAATGACGAGTATGAAATTTTGTACAAATAGTATCAATCTATTATTACAATTGGCTTAAATGAGAATAGGGAATTAGTATTGTGGAGGTTTAGACCTTTACTTTTCACCCCAAATCGATGCTCATTTTGGGCAAATTACACGAGAGATACATCACTTAAAATAATTTAAAAAATAACCCTCATTATATAGGCATGTATAGTTAGTATATATTTATGTATCATAATGTATATTTAATGTGTAATTCATGTATAAGTAATATACATTGTATAGTAGTCTCTATTTTTTTTATAACTTTTGACAAATTATATCATAGTCATGTATAATGTCGCTAATTTGAGACCTTTTTTATGTAAATAAAACATAGACGGCTATTTTTTGAAAACTTTTTACTTTTATATATATATGTAATTTTCCCAATTCATTTTTGCATTATTTTCCAGTTGTCGTACAAACGGTTTGACTCGTTGGAAACTAGACTTTATTCTAATAAATCTCATTTTGGACCCAACGTTCATTTTATCATTTTTGAAGCTAGAACCTCAGATGAAAATATTTGTTCCAAAATATGAAATCAAAAAATGAAATTTCAGAAACAAAAATAGTGTTACTAGCTTGTTTCATAGAATCAAAACTTGCTACTAGAGTAATATTGTGAACAATGATGACAGTAAAATAATACATTACTATCAGAGCACTAAACAAGAAAAAACTTTAAATGTGTTGCATTTTTTCCCCTTAAAGCCTATCTTATTGTTCCTTCAGCAATGGATGCAACCTTGCAGACACCAACTGATGTGGTGAAAGGTACATCTTTATAGCAGGCAACTAACTCCTTATTGGTATGTAAATCCACCTGAACAGTTTCCCATACCTTCTTCTTCGGGTTCAAGACATCGTCAGGCTTGCCATCAAACCCGAGGAATGTAACTCGTTCCCCAATCACAGCATCTTTTGGTGGCTCGACTAATTCAACCTGACATTGTGCATCAACATCCATATAAATGATCAAACTCTTATCGAAATAAAATCAACAGTCATGTAATGCCTGTTCTACTATATTACTGTTGACTATAACACAAACATGTTATGATGTTTCTATTTAGTAACAAAACAGAGAGGAACTAGATGTTCTTAGCTATTTTTCCTGTTATCCCTTCCCTTTCCCTAATTCCGCCTTTCCAAGTTCTATTCTTGTTTGCTTAACTCCACCTTTCCGTATGGAGAGAACACTTCCACTTGTTGATATACTAGCTAGTAGCAATGCTCCATTTTCGAGACTGCATGCCTCTGTAAATTAATTAACTTTCCATATTTCCCTTTCAGAATTAAGCAAGTAAAATGTAGTTCCACAAAAACACAAGCATACATAAGGCACATGGAATATTTGGTCTAGCCACCTAATGTGAAGGTTAAGAATCCTCCAAAGACATCCCACTACAAAAGCTACACATGCTAACACATATGACTGTTCTAGAAAAGCTATATTAGCCTTGCAAAAAGTCGTGTGACTGTTCTAGTATTTGGAAGAGAAAAACATTTTTATATAACCATGGTGTCAAGGGCCAGCTTGCAGGCACCTCAATGAATTCCATGGGATACCTGCCACTTGACTAAGTAGTTTTTTATGCTAAGATTCTTGTTTTCCAACAGATGGGAACTTTTGTTGGACTACTTTAAACTAGAATTAGTCGCTCATAGAGTGAAGCTCCAAATTTAAGAGGCAATTTTAAGCTCTTTCTCCACCACCAGTAGTTAGATTCACTCTTAACCTTTTTGCCAAGACATTTTACAGTGGTTCCAGCTAAAGCTCTAAGCCTCATATGAAAAATAAGCCTAGCAATGGTGCTTTTTAAAAAAAAAAAAAAAAAACAAAAAAAACAGCTCCTCATCTTATTCAATTTTTCCGTTCGCTTCTGGCCTTCAATTTTTCTCCTTTTTGGTATAGGGTTTCTAAGTGTGGAGGTTATAGTCATGCATTCAGAGTTGAAAATGTAGAAATTAATCATATGGACAGAAGAGATGAGCATGCTTGCTGTTTACCTTAGTGTGATCACTATTAGAAGTGGCAAGAACCATTGCCTGGGACTTGATCCCCCTCATACTAGCTGGTTTTAAGTTGCATAGAACACAGACCTTCCGATTCTGAAAGGACAATGTCACTGCAAATAAATTTCACCAGTTCATTTCACATTTGGAAATTGCAATAGTCTAGAAGCCAAACCTGCATCTCCTCAAGTGGAATATATTTTACAAGACCACTAACAACAGTTCTGGGCTGGGCTTCACCAACGTCAATCTCTTCCACGTACAATGAATCAGCATCAGGATGTTTCTGCGCTTTGGTTATGAGGCCAACACGAATGTCGAGTCTACTAATGGAAATCTCTCCTTCAACAGAGGCTGGGACCTTAGACTTGGTTTCAGAAGATTTTGTTGCACGTTCCTTCTTCTTGTTACCATCTAGTACACAATGAAAAAATCTAAGTAAACCAAAATCCATATAATTCCCATGCAAGAATAGAGCTAAACTGCAGCCAACTACCCTGGCTGACTATACCTAGAATGTAAATAAGAATTCGAAAGGATCCCAATACTAGATGCATAAGGGTAGATGATCTACTTGTCTCTTATGAAAGCACAAGGATCTGTATGTATTCTTGAAGGCTTAAAATATTGGCACCAAACAAGAGATCTTCACAGGAAACTAGGATTTACTATTCAGAGGTAAGGTATTAAGAAAATAAGAGGACCAAAAGGGAGTTGTAATCAATATATTGAAAGGAACAGACGGACAGTCGAGAAGTGCCTCAAAGACAGCTATTGCTAAATCGTCTTAGGGAAGACAGGTGTGTTGTGAGGCAATAGGTTAAATTCATTTTTTATAAACCCAAATGATCCTCCATAGAAAAAGAACAGCACAAGAGGAACACTGAAGACACTTGTTAGAATAGTGTTAGAATAGTACTGTAGTAGTACTGTAGCAACGGCTATAGGTACCGTAGCAACAGTCGGGGCACTGTAGCAGTACGGTAGCAACGACCATAAACGGCTAGAAACAGCCTTTAAGGACTTGTATATATAGGAGGGTCATTCTCATTTATTAAGATTTCAATCCAAGTATCTCTCTAAACAAAAGTCTCTCAATTTAATTTTCTCACTCTTTTCTCTATTTCTCACAACACTTTTCTATCCTTTTACAAGTTCTTTTTGTTTGATGAAGTAATGTCATTATTGATAAGTCCATGCAGAAGAGGTACTGGATGAGATGCCACACAAAAAGGGAGCAGGAAAAAGGGGGAGAAAGAGAGAAGAGTGAACAGAAAGGGAGAGATAGAGGAATATAAGAACAATGGAAAAGATCAAATTAATTCACATTATTCTAGACAAATGCCTATCTAAAAGAATAAGGAGCCCGAAACAACTCAAAAATAGGAGAAGGGGAATGAGAGAAGGAGAAACAAAAAGAGAAAGAGGAAGAATAAGGGAGAGGGAAAGACAAACAGCAGGGGTTTCAATACTCCCTCCATTCACTTTTACTTGTCCACTATACTAAAAGTAAATTGTCACTTTTACTTGTCCACTTGAGCATATCAAGGGAAACACAATATTTTGCTAAATCTGCCTTAAGAGATTGTTGGCCTTTCAAAACAAATTCATTTCCATCAATCTTCTTAGCAATAATATAGCATTTGTATATCGACCAGGCATAACTCCAAAACTAGTTTTCTGTCACTTCTGTAGAATCCCTAAGTCCATGTTGTATTTACTCTTTCCCAAAGTTCCATCATATGGCAATATGTTTAATGTTACCATAGTTCGCACAACTTTCAAATCTCCTTCTTACTCTTTCTCCACTAGTCTGACATCCAACCACTTTTTAGTATAGCATTAAACAGCTTCATAAGCCATTCTAACCCAACCTCCCCAAGACACTTCCAAACCTCCATGGGGATGCCACCTGTAGCACAATACCTTTTTACTTGTAATTTAGCAAGTAAATACGATTATATTATGCTGCACCATCGTTGCATCCTTTACTGCAGCAAGTACTGAACCTCATCACTGCTCCAGAAACAATCAAAGCAACTGCTTAAAAGCTTGTGCCTAAAGAAACTAGAAGGCTCCTTCCTTAAAATCTAAACACGCCTGCCTTAGGAGTAGGGATGGCAACGGGGCGGGGCGGGGCGGGGC
>JAOTQR010000086.1:20848246-20865141 GCA_025774065.1 Solanum ossicruentum | reverse complement strand
TATCAAATATCATTGTGTGGTGGTGGTGGGGAGATTATTGACAGGGAGATGCACTCAAAAGTGTGGGCTAGTGGTTAAGAACCCTGAGGTCTCTGGTTCATACCCCAGCAGAGACAACACTAAGTGATTTCTTCTCATCTCTCCTAGCCTTAGTTGACAGAGTTACCGGTACCTATTGTTGGTGGGAGGAAGCAGGTCTCATGTTGAATTAGTCGAGGTGCATGCAAGTTGACCCGTTCATTACGGTTAAAAAAATTATTGCCAGGTAGATTAGATAGAACTAGAACCTAATACCTGCTGCATTGTATTCTCAGAAAGCCAATTATTTTCCCACAGCTTCTTGAAAATTGCTTGACAAACTTCTGTCTGTTGTTGTGTTGATGTACGACCAAAGTCATCAAAGCTTATATCAAACCATTTATAGACTTCTTTGTGAATTGCATGATATCTGCAAGCCAATAAGCAGAGCAAGAAATAGTGAAATGAGGGTGGGTTCATGCTATCAACTGTATAAAGTAAAAGGATGAATTTACAGGGACTCAGAAGAAAACTCGTCAACTTTTCATTTTTCAAAGGGAATGTTACAAGTGTACAACATGCATCTATCTTTCTGAGAATGTGTACAATATGCGTCTATCTCGGCTAAAAAGTTTTTCTTCAACTGCTTTCCTAAAGGTTTCGGACGGATATATTTGAGCCGAGGGCCTTTCAAAAATAGCCTTTTTATCTTCATGAGGTAATAATAAGGTCTGTGTACACTCGACCTTCCCAGACCCTACTCTGTGGGATTTCATTGAGTATGTAGTTGTTGATTGCTTTCCTGAAGGTGTCTTAACCACCACACCAGCCAACCACTTTTGCAGCTCTAGATGCAGTAGGCCCAAAACATAAATAAGTGAGAAACAGGAAGGGACTGAGCCAACTAATTTCAATTCTACCTCATGATTTTTACCAAAATATGTAATCTACATTGTATTTAACTTCATAAAAGACCACTGTATTCTGTATATCTCTTAAATGAAAATCTCATATTTGTATAGAACCCATTTGTTAATCTAAGATCTGTAGGAGTATAAGATATAAGCAATATGTTTGACAAAGAAATTCATCTCAGGCGAAGAGCTTTGCAGAAGTGAATTTTATTGCATAGCGTCATGCCATCATTCCGACCTTAACCATATGATTTGTGGGGTCATACCATCATTCTGGCCATACCCATATAATTTTATTTCTCAAATTATGACCACTTTCAATTATCAAATCTAATAATCTGGCGTATGAGCATGTTTCTATGATGACTTTCTTGTCTAAGATTTATTCATATCTTGATTTCGAGATGATCCATGTATTTTATATCAAATTTAGAGCATTCTCAGTGACTATTGCATTGTTTCCAACAAATCGGAGTTTCCGTGCAGTGTTTTCTTTATGTTTTAGATTTACTGTTGCCCAAAAAAAAGAAGATATACTCAAATATTTGGGTTGGATTATAGTGATATTTTCTCTCCCTAGCTAAAATAGCTTATGTCTGCCTTTTTCTATCTATGGTGATTGTTCTCTATTGGCCTTTTAATCTATTGGACATCAAAAATGTTTTTCTCCACGTCGAGGAAGAAATCTATATGGAGCAACCACCTGATTTTATTGCTCAGAGGGAGTTTGGTAGCCTTGTACGTCTATTGTGTAAGTCACCTTATGGTATGAAACAATTTCCTCAAGCTTGGCTTGGGAAGTTAAACACCACAATTCAAGAATTTATCACACTATGTTTTATCGACATTTCCGGTGTTGTCATTATCTGTCTTATATATGTTAATTGCTTTGTATTTACATATTATCATGTGCATTTCGTTATTAGTCGCTCTTTCTGTTTCCTTTTCTCTTCCTTTCCAATTTTCCATATTTAGTTTATTCTGCTTACGGGTTTTTGTGACGAGGGTCCCAGAAAACAGTCTCTCTCCCTCTATGAGGTAGTGGTAAGGTCTCCATACATTCTCCCTCCCCAGATCCCACTTGTGGGATTCCACTGCGTATATTATTGTTGTTGTTGTTGTTGTTATGTTCTAACGACATTATGCATTAAATCCAGCATCTCATGAGAGGACTAAGCACATTAAGATTGACTGTCAATTTTGCCAAGTTGAGTGATCAACTTGCAGATATCTCACCAAGCTCTTCATCGGTCTTCGTATTAATTACATTTATAACAACTTAGGTACATATGACTTGTTGTATGCACCAGCTTGGGGGTTGTGTTAGAATAGTAATAAGAACAAGAGTAATAAATACAATCCTACTTAGAAAAGAAATAGGAGCAGGAATACTTTATAATTTTCTACTTGGTAAAGAATTGTATTGTAGTGTCTATAAATAGGGTCTCTATGTAATAATGTAGATACACAATTCAATAACATTCTTTTCCAATATTTTTCACACGAACTACATATATTTGAGTGGAGAAGTGCAGAGGAGAAGGTGCATTAACTCCAAGTATCAAAAGTTGTGAATGGCCTAAGGTTTGACCTTAGATGTATTTTTCAGCCATCAAAAAAAATAAATTAAAAGATAATACAGGGAATGTTATGTAAGGATTACCTATTAATGGCGTTTTTGCTTTAAATACTTTTAACTTCATATTGGTACTACAGACTTTTTTATTCCATATTCTATCTTGCATAAATTAATCCAGATATCATTT
Organism: Solanum ossicruentum; assembly: GCA_025774065.1. Classification (NCBI taxonomy): domain Eukaryota; kingdom Viridiplantae; phylum Streptophyta; class Magnoliopsida; order Solanales; family Solanaceae; genus Solanum; species Solanum ossicruentum. Next base: position 20,862,443 of record JAOTQR010000086.1, on the reverse strand, counting down.
AATACCGCCAACCACATGATGTAGCAGTTATTTGGAACTAGAATTCTTATATGGCCAACTAAACACTATATTAGTTATGTAAGGACTGGTTTCCCTAATCTAACAAGCATTCCAAATTGCTTTATTTTATTTTTTTTTGGATGATGGCATTGTCTAGACTAACTTGCATGCACCTTGACTATTTCACTGGGCATCTGCTAACTTCCACCCTCATAGATACCTGGACTTTCAGAAAGATGTCCAGACGAATCTAGTTGCAGTCCTCTAAGACTATTCTTGGTGCTAACAACGTCTGGGTAAAATTTCAATACCTTGCCGCATAGAATAAAATATTGAGCAAGTCAACAAATCTATAATGTTAGCTACCATAAAGCACAACTTAATCATAACAAACAGCTATTCGCATCTTCAATTTTCCCAATTTCATCTATTGATAAGACACTAGTTCAATCCCAGTAAGTTACAAAGAAGGAAACATTTCGACCAGAACAGTCAACACAGGGTTGTTAAAAGATCATCTCTTTGGCGCTTAAAATGATGAAGTGATGTGACAAAATGGGTTATTGAGTAGAAGCCATGCAATATAGAGAAATGTGCAATTCAATCAATGACATGCAACGCAATCCTAACGAGAAGCATTGATTCTTTGAATACCAACTTTGAGGAGTTGGATCAATATCAACATTATTGTATATTGTATACCAAAATGAATTATTTTAGTTAAAATTTGTGTTGTAGTACTAAACATATGTTAAGGGTATTTCTTAATCTTCCCTAAATGGTGAGCTTCACTTCCAAGAGTGCCTTCACTTCAAGTCCTATCGATTTGTTGCTTTTTGGTGCTTCTTGCTTTTTAAAACACTGATGTAACAATACCAATTAATATAGTAGGACCCGACTAGCTTCTCAATAAACCAAATTCAACAAGAAAGTCATGTGTGCTGCTTAAACAGCCAAATTGCACATAGGTATTATTGAAAGAACAAAAAAGAAGCAATTTTATGCTTGGTATGGCAAAAAATGTTTTACTCAATGAAGTTGCTTTAATTGTGGAAAATGTTTATCCAAAGAGACAATCATTCACCACAAGAGAGAAAATAACTTTCCTCACGCTTCGAGTACACGGTTATCATTGTCCTTTCCAACTATCCCAAGACCCAACTATTACTCCTTCCTACTTACTTAAATGAATAGTTATACATTACTGTTAAAACCTTTAGGGGTCATTTGGTTGATTGCTTAAAGTTGTGCAAGTATTAGTAATATAGAAATTAGTTATGCAGTGTTTAGTTTTTCATGTACTATTGACTCATGCATGTGTTATTACATCTTTTACCCTGCATAAAATAATTCATAAATTGACTCATAGTATACATTTTTCCTGAAACAGTCTCTCTTTCTCTATAAGGTAGTGGTAAGGTCTGCATACATTTTACCCTCCCCAAACCCCACTTGTGGGATTCCACTGGGTATGTTGTTGTTGTTGACTCATAGTATACATGTTTTAGTTATGCGGGATTGTAAGCTAATAACCAAATACCGTACGTGGTGTGCTCAATTTTATACATTACAACTAAAATGCTACCAAATATGGTATTCCCTCCGTTTCGATTTGTCTGTTTGGTTTGACTTGACATCATGCTCAACAATACATACCCAATGAAATCCCACAACTTGGAATGGTGTTCAAAAAAGAAAAAAAAAAGCTTGAATCTTGTGGTCATAAACTAACGACACGTAGAATGTACCAAAATGTCTTTTAATCTAGTAATCTTAAACATGTTATATGAAAAGTTAGAATTAAACTGTTGTCATAAAAGGAAAGAGGCGTTCTTTTCAGAATGAACAAAAAAGAAAAAAAAGTATAACAAACAAAGTGAAACTATGGAAGTACTAGTTATTCTAGTCTCAACACATGAATAATTCACTTACTAACCAACAACCAAACGACCATTTTTAATCCCCAAAAGTATCATAAAAGATAGTAGTAGTAATACATTTTAACATTTTCCTCCTTACCAAACACATCCAAATTCCATACCAAAGCAAAAATCAACATAAATTAGCTTACTTGTCACAAATTTCCTTTGGAGTACAATTTTCCTCCAAAGCTTTAGTCTCAGTAGCTGTCCCATACTCATCAGTACCACACATGTAAATTGCATTGTATCCTCTAATCCTACAGTACCTCGCAAACACATCCGCACTCAACACACCTACAAAAAAACAGCACAAAAACTTCTCAAAATCATCCAAATCCAAAAATTACCCCCAAAAAAATTAAAAATTTGTACATACATACATCCAATTATGTTGCCAAGATGAGGAACGTTGTTGACATAGGGCAAAGCACTAGTAATTAAGATGTTCCTTTTGCCTTCAATTGGAACTTTCGGAGAAGACTTGCGATCATCGCCCATTTTTTGAGAGATCTGCCAGGGTTTAGAAGCGGGGTTATTTTTCGGCCAATTGAAATGCAGCGGAAGAAGATGACAAAGTATAAAGAGAGGAATGTTAAAAGTGTGTGTGTGGGTCAGTGTGTTGGAGATGGAAGGTGTGTGATAATTTTGGAATAAAATGTATAAAATTAGGTATTTTATTTTGAAATTTAAAATCGTTTTAAGGTGTTTACGTGAATGAGAATTATTTTATTAGATTATTTTTAATTAGAATAAGGTCATAATTTTTTTTGGATGGATTAAAAAGAAAAAATATCATTTGAGATAGAAAGAGAAATTAGTTTTGAAATATTTTATTTTACTATTTATATTATAATGATGAAATAAGCTATTTAATTTATATAACAGCATAATAAGTAATTTTATAAATATTTTAATTTATAGAATAACTTTGTTTATTTCCAACTATTTAACCAAACAAACAAGGGAAATCAGGTGGGAGAGACTATAAAGGGTTGTTTGGTTTGACTTGTGGGAGAGACTATAAAGGGTTGTTTGGTTTGACGATAAGTTAAGTTAGGATTAGGTTATATTGGGATCGATTGTTTTAGTTAGCCTTTCGTTTTAGTTGTTGTGGTATTATTAAATTTGACATGAATTTAAGAAAGATTTAAGTTGGATTAGTTAAACATTTTCAGTAATTGTGATTTAAAATACTTTCGGATCATTTGTGTTGCTAAACAAAAAACTTTTAAGTTAAGTTGTTTCTAATTTAGATGTGACATTTGTTGTTTCTAATTCAGATATGACATTCTTTTCTACACAAACTAAAAGAAAAATATGTTACATAAATTCAGACAGAGGATCCATTTCATATTACTTGACTATTGATCACTTGATCACCTCTGAAGAAAACTATAATTAGAGGTGTATTTTACTAAACGAACTTTATTAATAATGCTTTGTAGTTCTAGATTTGACTATTATTATTTTACGAGTAGTTATTTAATAATGGAAGAAAAAGTAATAAAACTATCTTAATTTGCTAAAATGAACAAATAAAATGAAACATCTATTTTCTATTGATGATTCAATTCGTTGTATTAATGATTTAACATGTTAGATGACAACGTTTGAATGATATAATGATTTAAGATATTAGATGACAATGATTAGACGATAAAAGATTTTGAATAAACACATGTCATACGTCTATTAATTTGTAAGAAGAGGCTAAGAGTAAAATATGGAGAGATGCTTATTGAAAACTAACAAAAGTAACTCTGTGACCAATGAAAATCAAGAACACATAATTTTAGGAATATCAAGAATGCACTGTTTTCACCCTTCTACAATTTTACGATAGGATCGTCCGGTTCCTATTGAACCTATATCTCTTTATTGGTTAAAAAAACGACTTTCTAATTAATCTCTGGGAAACATTTTTTCTATGTTTGTCATAAATCATTTCATGAAAAAGCCATGGAGATGTCAATACAGACCTCTTCTTGGAAGTAATTTTCAAAAAATCATAGCATAGTATCCAAAAGATAAAAATCTTAAAAATTAGAAGAATATTTGCGATGGCGACTTCGTCAAATCCAAAAAAAACAGATCGTCCACCTCAGGCGGTGAAGTTCTCACGACGCACGTCCAGTGGACGTGTTGTGAGCTTATCCCGGGACGATGATTTGGATGTCCCGGAAGATAGCCATAATGATTTTATAAACTATACAGTGATGATGCCACCAACCCCTGATAATCAACCAGGGGCTGCTGATGCTAGTGGTGACAAGCCAGATGGTCCTGGACCATATGGCTCGAGATTCAGGAACGAGTCCCAAAGACGAATGGGTGGTCGTGGAAGTGAAGATGATGGTGGTGGTGCAAGAGGGGATAATGCCTCGGGTTTGGATCGTAGGATGTCTGTGTTGAAATCGAGTAATAATAAATCAATGTTACTCAGGAGCCAAACTCAAGATTTTGATCATAATCGTTGGCTTTTCGAGACTAAAGGGAAATATGGTATTGGAAATGCATTTTGGCAACAAGATGAAGATTCATATGATCATGATACTGGAATGAGTATGTCTGATTTCATGGATAAACCATGGAAACCACTTACAAGAAAAAGCAAAGTCCCTCCTGAGGTCATTAGCCCCTACAGGTTCGAAATACCTTATATATACATATATTTCTTCGTACATCACATTCATGCATTTACAGTTTACGAGACAGTATTGATACTCTAGAAAGCAGCGGCAGAGCCAGGTAGGACCGAGGCGTTCATCAGAACCTCCTTCATATATATAGTAATAAATGTTGAACATCTTTTGACTTTGACTTATCGTGTGTTTACTTCTTTCATATTTTGGATCCCCTAGTGAAAATCGTGGTTGAAAATTGTTATATCTGCTGGTGTTTCCAATTTACAGTTTACGAGACAGTATTAATCACACATTTTGTTGTCCAATTTTCAGGTTGCTTATTCTTATCCGGTTAGTGGTGTTAATTATCTTCTTGATATGGCGTATCAGTAATCCGAATCCAGATGCAATGTGGCTATGGGGAGTATCGATAGTATGTGAATTATGGTTTGCATTTTCATGGCTTCTTGATGTCCTTCCGAAACTCAACCCTATAAATAGATCAGCTGATTTAGCTACACTTAAAGAAAAATTCGAAACACCATCTCCTTCTAATCCCCATGGTAGATCTGATCTACCAGGAGTTGATGTGTTCATTTCTACAGCTGATCCTGATAAAGAGCCTCCTCTTGTCACTGCTAATACTATACTTTCGATTCTTGCTGTCGAATATCCTGTTGAGAAAGTATCTATTTACATCTCTGATGATGGTGGTGCTATCTTTACCTTTGAAGCCATGGCTGAGGCTGTGCTCTTTGGTCAGGTTAGTTTGTCTTCATCTCGTCTATCTCAACTTCGACTGGATTTAAGGAAGCGTGTGAACTTCTTTGTGTAAATTTTTTAACAACCCACCTTATTATACATATTTTTTGCAACTTTAGATTGATTTTCATATATCTTGTCACTAGATTGAACATTCTTAGAAGATTATTCAACAACAACAACGCCACTGTTTCAAACAAGTTGAATATCTTCTTTTCTTATCTTAGAGCTGGAGTGTATTAGTACTAATGCTAGCATTTTGTGTTGTTCATCAAAGCTTTGGGTGCCATTTTGTCGAAAACATAACATTGAGCCAAGAAATCCAGACAGTTACTTCAATCAGAAGACAGATCCAACGAAAAACAAGAAGCGGGCTGATTTTGTGAAGGATCGACGTTGGATCAAGAGGGAGTATGATGAATTCAAGGTCAGGATCAATGGTCTACCAGATGTCATACGCAAAAGATGCGAGATTCATAACTCAAGAGAAGAAAAAAAGGAAAAGGCACTCGCAAAGGAGAACAATGGAGGGCATCTTCCTGCAGATTTCAAGTATCAAAAGGCAACTTGGATGGCTGATGGCACACATTGGCCTGGCACATGGTTTGAACCTATTGCTGATCATAAAAAAGGAGATCATGCTGGGATATTGCAAGTAAAATAGATTTTATCAGCAACTTAAATTCGATCTAATACATAAACAAACATTCAAACTCGGCATCAGCTGACAAGTGAGCATTTCAACTTTGAGAGTGCATATCTAGACACCTCAACTTGGTCTCAGCTGACAATTGAACACTCCAACTCGTCTCCATTGTGTCTCGTGGACATTGGATGCTGATGTGCATGCTCAAAGTTGGAGTGTCTGTTTATGTATTACGCCTATTTGTTGTCCAAGTTACTTTTTTGACATATAGTACTTATGTTTCCTTGTAGATAATGAGCAAGGTGCCGGAAAATGATCCAGTAATGGGAGGTCCGAATGAAAAACAATTAGATTTCACCGGTATTGACATCAGACTTCCCGTGTTTGCATATGTCTCTCGTGAGAAGCGTCCAGGTTACGATCATAACAAGAAGGCAGGAGCAATGAATGCTTTGGTGAGAGCTTCTGCAATTCTTTCAAATGGACCGTTCATACTCAACTTGGATTGTGACCATTATGTCTACAACTCCATGGCTGTTCGAGAGGGTATGTGTTACATGATGGACCGTGGTGGTGATCGTGTTTGCTATCTACAATTCCCTCAAAGATTTGAAGGAATTGATCCATCTGATAGATATGCTAATCATAACACAGTGTTTTTCGATGGTAAGAAATGTCCAATTTTCCAAGTATTACAATGTTTCAGAATTAAAATCCTAACTTGGAATCTATGTTATGATATCAGGAAATATGAGAGCTTTGGATGGTCTACAAGGTCCTGTATACGTCGGGACTGGGTGTATGTTCAGGCGCTATGCACTCTATGGTTTCCACCCACCACGAGCTAGTGAGTACACCGGCTTCCTTGGAAAAAACAAGAAAGAAGCTAAAAATATTGCTATGCCATCAGAGCTAGACGACGATTCGCAACCTTTAACAGGACATCCTGACTTGAACTTGCCAAAGCAATTTGGAAATTCTACAATGTTTGTTGAGTCAATAGCAGTGGCTGAGTTTCAAGGCCGACCTCTAGCCGATCACATCACTGTTAAAAATGGAAGGCCACCTGGTGCCTTGCTCATCCCGCGTCCTCCTCTAGATGCACCAACTGTAGCTGAGGCCATTGCAGTCATCTCTTGCTGGTACTTCGAAAAACTCTTCATACAATTCTGCTCCCTCCATTTCATTTGTTTATCTTACTTTTCTTTTAAGCAAGTCACTTTCCCTTTTTGGCATCTACACAATTATGACCATGAACTCTGTGTCAAGTCAATACCAGACAAACAAATTGAAACGATGGGAGTACTAAATTTAGGATTTTTATCAACTTGTTAGCTATTTGTTGCAGACATACTTAATAATGCGTTTATGATTGAAAGGTTTGAGGACAAAACAGAATGGGGAGATAGAATAGGATGGATTTATGGATCAGTGACAGAGGATGTGGTGACAGGATACAGAATGCACAATCGTGGATGGCGATCCGTCTACTGCATAACAAAACGAGATGCCTTCCGTGGGACTGCACCTATCAACCTGACTGATCGTTTACACCAGGTGCTCCGTTGGGCAACTGGTTCAGTCGAGATCTTCTACTCTCGTAACAATCCTGCCCTTGCCAGCCCTCGTCTCAAGTTCTTACAACGCATTGCCTACTTCAACGTTGGCGTCTACCCTTTCACCTCAATATTCCTTGTTGTCTACTGTTTCATCCCAGCCTGGTGCCTCTTCACTGGCCAATTTATTGTACAAAACCTCAACGTTTACTTTCTTACTTACCTCTTGCTTATCACAGTCACTCTTGTCCTCATTTCCCTCCTTGAAGTCAAATGGTCTGGTATAGGCCTTGAAGAACTATGGCGTAATGAACAATTTTGGCTCATCGGTGGCACGAGTGCTCACTTTGCTGCTGTCATACAAGGACTCTTGAAGGTTATAGCTGGTATTGAGATTTCATTCACATTAACATCAAAGTCTGCTAACGAAGACGAAGATGACATATACGCTGACTTATACGTCGTCAAATGGACAAGTCTTTTTATACTACCACTAACAATCATAGTTGTCAACATAATGGCACTTGTCATTGGCATTTCAAGGACAATATACAGTATTCTACCCCAATGGAACAGGTTGTTTGGTGGTATTTTCTTTAGCTTTTGGGTACTGTCACATATGTATCCATTTGCTAAAGGATTGATGGGAAGAAAAGGAAGAGTGCCAACAATTATATACATATGGTCAGGGCTTATTGCTATTACTGTTTCTTTGCTTTGGATTACCCTTCAAAATAATGTTGAAGGAGGGGGCAACTTCAAAATCTAGAATCAACATCATGATACGAACGATGGGACGAAGAATGAAATTTTATGACAGCAAAACAACAAAGATGAATGTTATTGTGTCATATCATATGATTGTAATTTTTATTTTATTTTTTTACTATTACAAGAAAGTTATCGAGTATATATCAATTAGATGTAGTCTTGTAGTCCTCCCATATTTTGTTAAAAAGGAGGAAAGTTGATAGCTAAAATGGTGTACGTACTTATCGATAGAGATAAAATAAGGAGAATTACACATACTTCTCCCTTATCCTTTTTTTTAGTTTTGGTTAATCATCATTCAGTATCTAATATCTGTATTGGGATCTGACTAAATCTGACAAGGATGCTTTGGTTTATTGGATCGATAGTAGTGGTCAAGTGTGCTAGACATCAGACATTCTCATAAATCGAACCCCTTCTTTTTTCTTTGAAAAAAACAGTAAGGAGTAAGGAAATTAATTAAACTCTTGAACGAGACTAAGCAACTAATGACCGGATTTGCGCATTGTATGACCCAGTTTTGGAGGTGTTGTACATTCTTATATTTTAAGGGGCTTGAACATATCGGTTTAAGAATGTAGAAATCTCAATCATCCCACCACAATCTATGTTAGTACTCCCTCAGTCCTTTGGATGTCAATGTGTGCAAAAATCAAACCGACCAATAAGTCGAACCGATAAATATATTATTGGTTTATTCTTATTGGGTTATTAGGTTATCAGATTTTTAATAGTTTTGAGAAAGGAGATTATTGGGTTATTGATTCAATATTGATTTTTACTATTGGGTTATTGGGTAGATCGATAACCCAATAAGATTACAATAATTTACTATTTTACTCCTTCGTAAATATTTATTTTTAATTATTTAATTGTAACAAGACACTATAGCAATACTTTAAATATTTAATCTTTATAGTACTTTAGTAATTAGTTATCCACTTTAGTATTTTACTTTGTAATTAACAAATTGCAGCTTTTGCAAATTTGTAAACATAGTTTTTGTACTCTATTTGTTTTTTATTAATGCAAATTCTCACTATTATTCTTATCGGATAAATCGAAAATCGAACCATTAAAGGCTTAAAACCGATAAATCGAAAATTAATAAAAATTATTTTATTAATTTCTTATTGGTTTAGCATATTTAAAAACTAAAAATTGATAAATCAAATCGATAATATACAAAACTGAACTGAACCGACCGATGCACACCCCTAGATGTCAAGTGTAACATAGTTTGTGTTGCTTTATTTTTTCCTTTTCTTTTTTTTTTTTAAAAAAGAGCTTTATTTGTTAATATTTTATAACATAGTTTGTGTTGTTTGTTTTGCTTTTTTTTAAAAAAAGAAAAAAATAATAAAGAACTTTATTTGTTTATATTTTGTATAGCAATGTATAATAATCTATAGAAAGGCAAGTTTGTCCCTGTGTATTAATTCTATTTTTACTTCTACTTTCTGGCAAAATTACCTTATTATACTCTATTCTTTATGAAATATAAGATTATTTATAGAAAAAGTAAAATAGTCACTTTAATATTTCTTCTCTTTTTTGGGGTCGGAGTAAAAGGATTTTAACGACCTCTATTTTAAATAATTATTCACACTACCTAATCAAAATCGCATATTATTATATTGGTCGTATGTGTGTTTTTTTTTATTATATTTGATTTTTTTAAGAAAATGTAAAATATTTACCATAATTGTTTTTTTAAAAATATATAGATATTGATTTAACATTTGGCTAGTTCTTTTGTTAGGACAAAAGGTTATAGATCTTTATAAATTGAAAATCCATCCTTCTCACTACACATCACTTATCTATAATTTAGTATACTTTAGAATATATATATTTGTTGGGGATATTATTTTTTTATAATATTTTATAGGCATTTTTATCTAATATATATAACTGTGACATACTCGAGGATAATGAAGGGTATATTCATATTTATGTCAGTCGCCTCTTCAATTTGGGGCCTTTGTGCCTTTGCCCGCATGGTTCCTCTTCACGTGAATCAATCCAATCTTCACAGTTATTCGCTATTCTATGGTTGTTATGGAGTTTCACAATTGTTTTTATTAGTTTATTACAACTGTGTTGTGACCTAATTTGACTCATTTCATCCACCAAACCATATATGCATATTAATTTTGCTATGATCTTTTTAAATAAATATTTATTATCTTATTTATTTCAAATTTCGTTACACTTCTTGTCATATGACTTGATCATTCGATTTCATTTAAAGTTGAAATACATGCTTAATCAAATGAAATAACAACAAAAAGAAATCTATTAATTGCAGTACAAAAATCTATTCTCCTTAAATTTATAGCACTTTATTGACAACAAATAATTTATTGTGCCATGGAAGCAAAATTAAATTAGGAAAAAGGAAAATCTATTTTCACATGGATTTTCCAAATTTGTCTCAAACTCCAACTGATTTCAAGGACTCAACTTTTCTTGGCCTGCAATAAAAAATAATTAAAAAAATTATCATTTAAAGGATTGGAAAGGAATGATGGGCCAAAATATATACAATTACATATTCAAGATAATTTCATAAACAAAACTCGATGAAAATAAAATATATACAAATCTCATTTTTTTACTTTGTAGGTAAACTTGTTAAATTTCTCATTGAAAAATTTGTAAATAATGAGAATAATGAACACCTACCTACTCTCTCTATCCCATATTATATGAGCATTTTTTATTTTATACAGTTATAAAGAAATCATTGATGTATTACTGAACTTTATCATTTTACCATTTATTTGCATCAATATATATTAAATTAAGTTAGAAAGAATCATTATTACACTAATTAATGGTGGGGTAAAATGGAATAAAATAATTAATTCTATCCTAATTTAGTAAGTGTCTCATATAGTATGAGACAAATATTCATAGAAAGATGTCCATATAATATGAGACCGAGGTGGTAACATTTGTGTAGTAGTATTAAAAATGCAATCATAGTCGAAAATTTTTCGGAAATAATATTTCTATCTGCAAAGTAGTGATAGGCTTGTATACATTTTTCTCTTCCAAATCCAGATTTTGGGATTATACTAGGTTGTTGTAGCAGTAGTATCATTATTATATTTAATGTATGAACCTTGTATAAAGTGTATAAAAAGTACTCCCTCCATTTCATATTATAAGGGCATTTTCTATTTTACACGGTTATTAAAAAATCATTAATACATTAGTAGACTTTATCATTTTACCCTTCATTTATTTCAACGCACATTAAATTAAGTTAGAAAAAATTATTAATACACTAATTGATATTGGGATAAAATAGGGAAAAAATAATTAGTTATATACTTATGAGACAAATATTTATGGAAAGACGCCCTTATAATATGGGACGGAGGGAGTATTTATACACGAATATGAGTTAACTTATGTATTTCTACCTAAAGTATGAGCTATGGAGAATAAATATTTTCAAAAATAGACATAGATGCAATGTAAATATTTACAAGGGCATCTTAAATCAAGTTAAGGTGTCTAGATATACATTAATTTTAATGTGGGAGTGTTTAGCTGCCAGTTGAGGTCAAGTTAAAATGTCTATCTACGTATTATGCCTCACAAATTTTTGTCTTAATACACAAACACTCAGTGCGAATAAAAATTTTTTTCTCGCAGAAAAATAGAAGAAAGGGAAATTTTTGGAAAGTATACAATTCTTGAAAATATTTACGTCATGTAGCCCAATATAAATAGGGGGAGTCTTTATATATAATGTATTAACCTCGTATTAAATGTGTAAACAAGTACGAACTAAGGAGCATAAGTATTTTTAAAAATATACATAGACGCAGTGTAAATGTTTTCAAGGCCATCTTTAACCAAGTTAAGTGTCTTGATATGCATTAATTTCAACGTAAGACTGCTTAACTATCAGTTGAGGTCAAATTAAAATGTCAATACATGTATTATGCCTCACAAATTTTTTTCTAACATACATAAAGTCACAAAACACTCAATACAAAGAAGTTTGTTTTTTTCCAAAGAAAAAAAGAAGAAAGGGAAATTTTCAAAAATATACACCTTTTAAAAATATTTACATCACATAACCCAATATACAATTTCTAAGGGGATCATTACATGCAATGTATCAACCTCGTGAAGAAAAAAAGCAGAAAGAAATTTTTCAAAAATATACAACTTTTTAAAATATTTACGTCATGTAACCCAATATACAATACTGGGGGGAGGGGGGAGAGGGGGGGATCATTACATGTAATGTATCAACCTCGCGAAGAACTAAGAGGGTCATTACATGCAAAGTATCAACCTCGTAGAAAATGTATAAAAAAGTGTTTATACATAACTACGAGTAAAATTATATTTTTATACGAACAACAACAACAACAACATACCCAGTGATATCCACAAGTGGGGTGTGGGGAGGGTAGATTGTCCGCAGACTTTATCGCTACCTCATAGAAGTAGAGAGGTTGTTTCCTAAAACCTTCAGCTCAAAACCCATACAGAAAGTATGAACTATGGGACGTAAATATTTTTCAAAAATAGACCTAGAAAATACAAAAAGAAAAGAATAACTTACTTGGTGTAAGGGTCAATGTCATGCTTAGAATTAACAGGCTCTTGAATTCTTCCAACTTTCCTCAAGACAGATTTGTCAATATATTTGTTACCAGACATAGCTGTTGCATCTGGGAAATCAACTTCAGCAAGATTTTCTCTCTTATTTTTTGTGACAAAAACTCCAGGACCATGAAATAATTGTTGTTTCATTGTGAAAATGCTTAGTCCTATTGCCACTGATAATGTGCCACCCAATACATATACAGGTGCCATATCTCCATTGGTCATTGATAATCTACACAAATATCGAGTTTAAGTTTTATGCATTGATGCTGATAGCATATCTATATAATCAAGTCACTTGAATAGGTAAATCTCTTGATAAAATAAGAAATAATATTAGTAATAAAAAATGATAATTAATTGGTTATCACATGTTAAATTTTTTTGAGGAAGCAACAGAAAAAAAAAACCTGTAGATTGTTTGCTCCCGTTTGAGCATAGATTTTGGGAGTAGATTTTTTAAGAAAAAATATCAAAAATATTATTATTCATGAAACTTGATGATCAAATTCATTCCGACTCACAAAATTTTTAATTTTTTTGAGAAAAATGCATGTCCAAACATAATTTTTAAATTCTAGAATTATTTTTTCAAATTTCAACTAAATCTATAATCTAAAACTAGCTATATAACTTAAATCATTATTTATAACTAGAAGTATTTAAAGAGTTTAAATTATATACACCCACCATTTTTAGTTATAAGAAAATTTTAGTTTTTACACTATCATCAAAATTCACCTAAAAAACATCTACAAGTAAAACTCCTTAAAATATAATATTTATGCTACAACATGAAAGTTGATCTGATGGTGTAGAAATTATTATTTTACTACACATTATCATTTTGATACCTAAATATTTCAGAAATAAATTGTAAAGAAAATAAATAAACCATGTTATCTCCCGTATAATACGAGTTTACAAAGAATCGATATTACTATGTCAAGATAAAATGTAAATGTTTCACATTAAAGTGGTGGAATAAAAACTTGTTTGACAAATTAAAATGAAAATAAGTTTAAGTTATATACGTCATTAATATAAATTTTTTTACTTTTTATAACAACAACAATATTATCCCAATGACTCAAAAGCTCCCGCCCATTGCGAGTTAAGGAGGGGTCGGAATGTTTAAAAACATAGGGCAATTGTTTCCGAATGACCCATGATTAGCGTCGAAAGTTGCATTGACTAACTTCTACTTCACAATTGAAAGAAGCGCAGACAGTTTAAAGAGTCATTTTGCTTTATTCTATCATACCCCAAAGCCAAAAA
>JAOTQR010000086.1:20802642-20827381 GCA_025774065.1 Solanum ossicruentum | reverse complement strand
AGAAGTAGAGAGGCTGTTTCCTAAAACCCTCAACTCAAAGCCCATAAGCAGAAGTACTAGATATGACAAGGAGACAGAATAGTGAGATAGAATAATTATGTCAAAAATTATTTTTTTAATAAATATATTAAATTTAAATATGACAAATTAAAGTGAATGAAGAAATATATATACACATACATTGAAAGAGAAGTGTTAAATATATAAATATAACAAAAAAGTTCCAAACTCAATAAAATAAATAAAATTTAATAAATTCATTAAATTTTAGTTTCAGATGAAATAAAGATTAGTGACAAATGGGTATAGACATTACCAAGTGGCCTCCATGCGGATGGCTCGCCTTGGGTGGGTCTAATATAATATCCCTAGTTATTTTCTCCATTTTAATTTAATTATTATATATTTAAAAATAGTTATCAATTTAAATAATTAATAGAGAATTAATTATGTATGATAACTAAAAAGGAATCGAGGAAGTAATATTTTTGGCCCTGTTATATATTTTTGGGGTGAGGAATGAGGAAAGACTAAAAAGAATATGAAAAGCTTTTTAATGAGATGATATGTAGTATTCCTTCCGTCCAATTTTATTTTGCCAATATATTATTTTGAGATGTCTAACAATACTTATCCACTTTATGAAATTAATTTTACACTTAGTTTCTAATTTACCCTTATCATTAATTATATCTATTACATTTTTCAAGATATAGTATTTATTATATTCAAAGGATAATTTGGTAAAATTATCCCATCATTTATTACTTCTTAATCCTTATGTCAAGTCAATAGAAGCCAAGTAAAGCTAGACGGAGGGAGTATATGTTTTATTCAGTATCTGAAATGGTTTCTCATGTATCTAGACAAACTATTTCATGTATTTGATTTATTTATTAAATGTATATGAACTTTTTGATAAATACTACTCCCTCTGTCTCATTTTATGTGACACTTTTTTTTTGATCCGTCCCAAAAAAATGTCACCTTACTCAATTTAACTTGAAATTTCCCTTATTTTCAATCACACAAATATCTCAGAATGATTTTAGACCACAAGTTTAAAAAATCTTTATTTTTTCTGTAAAAAATTATATCAAATCAAAGGATGACACATAAAATGAGATAGAGAAGTTATGATTTTTCTATTATGTATTTGGAACATGTTATTTTATGTATTTAAAAATTTTCTTTCATAAACTTAGTGCGTTTTCTTCAATATCTGGGATGGTTTCATCATATATTTAGTCATACTTCAACGATATTTTTACAAACTATTATACTTTTATAAGATTATAATAACCACAAATTCTTTACTGGTGTAATTTGAAATATTGAATAATCAAATACATACTTCAGATATATCGTAAGTTTCAAATACATGTACCTACTATACGCTATATGTATCTTGCATGAATCAGATACATACTTCAAATGTATTAATAAGTCAATACATATCCTGATCCCCATAATTAATAATTTTGATTTATGTAAAATTTTTAAATGAAGATTTATATATGGTTCAAAACATTAACATATTTTTTATCAAAATATTCAGCAAAGTAAAAATCAACGAGAGTGCGAGATACATTATTTTCTAAACATAAAAATTTAAAGAAGAAGAAGAAGAAAGAACAACAAATAATCTTAAAATCTAGAGAAACAAATTCAAATTTTTGAGAAAAAAGTTATTCACTTTACTGATGTTCAAAAACAAATGAAAAGAAATTAATTAAAAAATTAGAAATTGTTAGGTTATATATTCTCAAAAGATGTTAAAGAAGTCATTTCTTGATCTTTAAATTAAGCATTTTCATTATAGTTCTTAATTAAACACACATTTTAATATGGTCTAGTTTAAATAAATACATCTCAATGAAAGATACATGTATCTAACATATTAATTCTTGTAAAAAAACGTAATATTAAAAATTCATGTAAAAAGAAATTATTTGGATTCTAAATTAGCGGAATTTGTGTTTTTTTATCCCTTTTTGCTCAAAACTCTAATGTGAAGAGTCCACAATTAAAGCATCTTTATTCATTAATTGTCAACTTTTACCTCAAAATAGTTATAAATTTACATAAAAAATTAGTATCATTTATAGTTAAAGAGAATGAATTTAAAATTAAAGAATATCATCAAAACTAGTCACACACGTTAAAAAATATACTAATTAAATCAAAATAAAATTAATTTTATTTATTTTTCTAAAAATATTCTTACTAAAGCAAATTCATCACTATTATTGTTCGATTACTCAACTCTCTCTGATTATATCAGAGAATTTGTATAGTAATGCACCATCTGAGGTAAACAACTTTGGAACACCCTCTAAAGGACTACATCAAGAGAATCATATGTTAGTGTTTATCTCATCTTAACTTATGTGAAAATTTTTGTTTTTAAGAAATTAAATTATATTTTAATAAAATTTTAATATACTTATTAAAATTAGCATAATTTGAATTTAGTACGTAGGTCTAAAGGACTCAATGGTTTATTGACTACCCTCTTTGTTCTAACTTATACTCCAACAGCCTTATATTTGACTTAATATGATATTTTTAAAAAAATAAATTTGTGATCTAAAATAACTTTTAGATATTTTATAATTATAAATTATTTTATTAAAAATAAAGACGAATTTTAAAATTAAAATATTTTTAGTTATAATAAAATAACATTCTTTTTGAAATTAACAAAAAAAATACTATATAAAATAAAATATAAAAATATATTATTTTAAAATTTCAAAAATATTTAAATAAGTTTTTTCAGTTATAATTTTTTTAAATATAGATATTTAAAGTTATAACTAGTATAACTTACACTATTTTTTATATAATTTTTTAATTATTTTTTTAAAAAATAAAATTTTATTATCTAAATTCACGACTAAAACTAATTTTCAACATTCAAAAATGCCACACATGACACAACTTAAAATAGGAGGAACATTAATTTGTCAGTTTATGAAAAATGGTATGTTGGATAAAGGACAAATTCAAGTATTGGGACTTGGATAAATATTTTGTCCCATTAATTAATTCTAATTATTATAAAATTATAAAATAAAGGACAGAAAAACAAAACTTCAAGAAAGCAACAAAACGTATACAAAATTAAGGTTGTCGAATTCATCAATATCCTTTCGATTTATTTTACTTTTGTCATAAAATATGTTATATTTTTAAAAAACATTATTTAACTTTTTCTAATTAATTTATTTTTAAATTTATTTACTGAATTAAAGTAAACATATCAATTAATAATTAATTACTATATATTTTAGTTTTTATGAATTAAAAATTATTTTAATTAACCTGATTACTAAATTGAACTTGGAGCAGTAAGATATACTCCTTCGATGAACATGAAATCAATTAAAGATTATCCCTAGACGAACAAAGAGACCTTTTTTTATTTATTTATTTAGTTTAAAAAATAGAAAAATAATTTATTATTTTATATTATTTAACTTTTATTATTAAGTACTATTTAAATTCTTAAAAATTTTATCAAATCAAATATAAATCTATAAACGTTAAAAAAAGAGTACATCTTAAAATGTAATTTCTCTAATTCATTAAATATTTATTCTGTTTATGTGTCATCTTTAGGTATTGATATTTATAAAGATAATTACTACTAAGAATAACAAGAAAATTATTGAACTTCTACACTAACAAATAACTTGAAGTTAAAAATATATTAATATATCCCGTACATTTTATAAATTTATGCGTATTTATATTAGTGAAAAAAATCATATTAAAATATTTATCATAAAATGACAGGGAAAATGTTGAAAGTTCTGGTAATTCACGTGGCAAATCCTATTTCATCACTTGTGATTGACCAGAAAATAGGCAAAGAATCTTGTCTATTTATCTACTTTGTATTTATCTACAAGATTCTCCTATACTAGGAATTCCCTTCTTTTTTTTGGATTTTTTATGCGAATCGTCCAGAACAGAATTTTAGATAAACAATAATAAAAAATAATTAGACTAATAGGTTAGTAGAGATAAATTGATGTATGACTGTATTATATAGAAGATTAGTAGAATTAGTTGTACCTTTATATCCTGTATTGTCATTATCTGTTTTACATTTATTACTTTTATTATTTTTATATATTTTCATTTGTTTTATTATTAGTCCTTTTTTTTGATATCTGGTATCTTCTATTTATGGGCTTGATTTTTGAGATAACAAACTCTCTATCTTTATAATAGTAGTAAGATCTATGTATTATCCTCTCCAGACCTCACTAGTGGATTTCACGGATATGTTGTTGTTGTAGTAGTAAAGATTGCATATAGGTTAATAGCTATGGAGTACTATTTTATTTTGTTTTTGGTTATTTATAGTCATATGTCTTGATCCATCTCATTATTTATCCATGGTGTTATTGTTGGTAACGAAACTTTACTAATTATATAATGTGTGTATATGTGAAAATATACTATGAGTTCCTAAGTGAGCTCCAACAACTCATTAATGGAGGA
This sequence comes from Solanum ossicruentum, assembly GCA_025774065.1. Taxonomy (NCBI): domain Eukaryota; kingdom Viridiplantae; phylum Streptophyta; class Magnoliopsida; order Solanales; family Solanaceae; genus Solanum; species Solanum ossicruentum. The sequence goes on along the minus strand of JAOTQR010000086.1, from coordinate 20,822,866 downwards.
TATTGATCATGACTTGAGAGAGAAGATATCTGATGAATGTAACTTATATTACTCTCTTAATGAATCAATTCAAAAGATGTTTACATTTATAGTAGAGAAGATATCTGATGAATGTAACTTATATTACTCTCTTAATGAATCAATTCAAAAGATGTTTACATTTATAGTAGAGACTCCAAACTATCAGACTAACTAATTAACCTTGCCAGTTGTACACAATTAGTTACTGATCTAACTAACTCTGTAACTACTCTAAGTAACTGCAACAGTGTTAACAAACTTAATTTGCCACGTGAGGACACGCCCCCTCATTTTGATGCTTTAATAAGTAGATTAAAAAATAAAATCTAATGAAAATGTATATAAGATCTTTAAAATTATTTTTATAAATAATGTGTTATGTATGTATAATTATAAAATATATGAATATAATTTGTTAGTTCAATTTGATTATTTCTTCGAACAAACAAACCCAATTTACAAATATTATCGATTTTTAAAAGATTAAAACTCAAATCAAACCAAATAAAATTGATTTGATTTGATTTTTCGATTTGAATCGATCATTATCCAAATCGTTAATAACCATAATATCGACAACGATACAAATAGCTACGAATAGACTAAGGCCCTTTATACAATCTTGGTTGATGTAACTAGGAGTTACAAGGCCTATCTGATAAGATTTGAGTCATATAGACTAAGCTGACTGAAATGGAATACTGTTTTGTAAAGATTGTCACAAGTAATTAATAAAATAAAATTAATTACCTTAAGAAAACCCAAATACCAATAGATGAATAAATATGTTTAATCACTTGACTAAAATTATTAAAATCTCTTAATTTTTTTCCCTATTGTATAGTTAATACTCAATTTAATTCATCACATGGTATTCGACATATATTGGGGTTGATTTTGTTAAAAGAAAATATCTCCTTTCAAGCCTTAATAACAACAAATAACAAACAATTTAATAATGTTTTCAAATATAATAAACTGTAAAAGTTTAAAGTCAAAAGTTATTTAAAATTTTAACTTTATATAAGATTTCATGGAGCATATTATCGTTCATATTGATTGTGCACTCTCTATCCTCTAAACGCTTTATCTTCACTCTCAACTATAGTCCCCTATCCTCACCCTAATTTCCTATAGTATTTAAAGAGAGTCAAAATGAGATACTCGATGCAAATAAATATTTACTCAATTAAGTCATCATGTTTCTTGATGTTAGTATCACAAGCTTTTTTTATTATCATATCAAAAAATTCTTAACAATATTTATATTATATGACATTATTAATAAGGTATATATATATATATAGATAGATATAATTACCTGTACGACGTGACAAAGTTGATGAAACTGTAATAATCAGAAAATTATTATTCCCTCTATCTCAAGTTAATTGAATTTTTGAATTTTTTTTAATTTTTAAAATAGTTGAATTAAGTTCAAAAAGAATATTTGAACCTTTTTCCATATTTATCCGTTTATTTATTAATATTTTATATTTTCTAGGAGATAAATTAACTATAGTGAAAAATATGATGCAAATTTTATTGTTGAATTTTTCTAACATATATATATATTATCTTATAAATTCAATTAATATGAGATAGAAGAAATATTTTTTTGTACTTTCTTTAAATTCACTTTTTTTTCCTATTAAATTCCATGGGCTGATGTTACACGTGTCTTCTTTTTCTCAACCTAAGCTGGAATTCCTCTATTGGCCCCCACTTTTCTTACTTTTTCTCACTAATGCCCCCACTCTTTTTTCAAAATCTATATATAATATAATTATCCCCCTTTTTTTTCAATATTCTCAAAAATCAATCTTTTTCTTTTTCCACCATGCAAACCATCAAACCCCTCAATTCTCCTTCATTTTCTTGCAAAATTCTCACCAAACCTTCTAAAAAAAGCAATATAACTCTTCCAACACGACGAATTTCGCCAGTGTCACCGTCACCACCATCACCATCGCCAAGTTTGGATGAACGAAAAATATTTCCAATAAAAATTGACCCCCCAAAATTGAACCCTTTCCAAAAAATAGCTTCCAATGCTTTGGACATGCTAGAAAAATCAGTTATAACAAAGTTGGAAAAAAAACATAAGCTGAACCGGACAGTTGATCCGAAAATTCAACTAGAAGGGAATTTTGCACCGGTTCATGAATCCCCGGTTCAGCACGGTCTTGAAGTAATCGGTCAACTTCCGTCTAATTTAACTGGAGTCTACGTTAGAAACGGTGCAAACCCGTTATTCGAACCGATTAACGGACATCATTTATTTGACGGAGACGGTATGATCCATGCCGTTAAATTGGACTCACAAAATAATAAAGCTAGTTACGCTTGCCGGTTCACCCGAACCAGCCGGTTGGTTCAAGAAGCTTCAATGGGCCGGCCTGTTTTTCCTAAACCAATTGGCGAATTACACGGCCATTTTGGTTTAGCTCGGCTCGCGCTATTTTTCGCGCGAGCAAGTTTTGGGCTAGTAGATGCTTCTAAAGGAGCCGGCGTAGCAAATGCCGGTTTGGTTTTTTTTAACGGTCGACTGTTAGCTATGTCGGAAGATGATCTTCCGTACAGCGTTATTATTAAGGAGGATGGCGATCTAGAGTCTAACGGACGTTATGATTTTGACGGACAAATTAATGATCCATTGATAGCACATCCTAAGGTGGACCCAATCACAGGGGAATTTTATACTTTAAGTTATAATGTATTAAAAAAACCTTTCCTTAAATTCTTCAAGTTTGACACGTGCGGTAATATGTCACGTGACATTTCTATTTCCCTCCAAAATCCATCTATGATCCATGACTTTGCCATCACGGAAAGTCTCGTGATCATTCCGGATTATCAGGTGGTATTCAAGTTATCCGAGATGATACGGGGCGGGTCACCCGTAATTCACGACCCGAATAAGGTTTCTAGGTTTGGGGTGTTGTCGAAAGAAGACCACGACGAATCAAGAATTCGATGGATTGAAGTTCCCAATTGCTTTTGCATGCATCTGTGGAACGCGTGGGAGGAGAATCATGAGGAATCAGGAGACCAGACAATTGTGATTATAGGTTCATGCATGAGTCCAGCTGACACTATTTTTTCAGGAGGTGATGAACAATTGAAAAGTGAACTGACTGAAATTCGATTAAATTTGAGAACGGGTGGGTCAACCCGATGGACTATAGTATCAGGGATGAATCTAGAAGCAGGGCAAGTTAACAAGACTAGACTCGGTCGAAAAACTCGGTACGCCTTCATGGCCATTGCCGAACCATGGCCTAAATGTAGTGGTCTAGCGAAAGTCGATTTGGTCACGGGAAATGTGACGAAATTTTTATACGGAGATGAGAGATTCGGAGGTGAACCTTATTTCGTGCCGAGCATGAGAGAAGGAGGAGAAGGAGAAGAAGATGAAGGGTATCTTATGAGCTATGTTAGAGATGAAAGGAAAGAAAAATCTGAATTAATTATAGTTGATGCTAAAAACATGAAGCAAATGGCCTTAGTAAAATTACCTAAAAGAGTGCCATATGGCTTTCATGGTACATTCGTTAGTTCACAAGATTTACGTAATCAAACTTCTTGTTAATACAATTCATAATAACACTTGTCATGTTACTTTTATTGTACATTTGTTTTGTTACTACTTCACAATATAATAACCAATATTCTATTTAATATATCCTTCATATAATTTTTGTACGTACACACGATTCTTTATTTGCTATTGGTTTTAGCTTTCCTTTTTTTAATCGGCATTTGATATCGTAAAGTTTGATTAAAGTATTTTTAATATGCTAAAAATATATTTATAATCCTTCTCTATGTAGTCTTCACATATAAACTTCCAATTTTCAAAGGTCCAATATTAATTTACTGGTCATGACGTAATTTTTATGTAGAGAAGAGTCCAAGTTTTAGCTTTCCAAAGTTGTACGTACATATATAGCAAAATGAAACATAACTATGTTTAGCTTTTTATAGTTGTATATAACTTAGGATTAATAACACTTTTGATTCCTTAATTATTTATAAATTTTGCAAATTTTAATCTTTTGATATCGATGGCATACATTTAACCTTTAATTATTTAAAAGATGCACCTTTAACAATCTTTGCTTATGAGTATTCACAAGTTTTTAGAGCTATAGCCATTTCAAACGTGTTATGTCATATTTGTATTGTTACTCCATATTAAGATTTAATATATTTCTAAAATAAAATCAAATATAACATATTTCACACATAAAAGAAACCATAGATATACATTTTAACTAATAATTGAAAATTAAATACGTCGAATCATATATCACCGAGAACCAAACTGAGAATTTAGTAATGGAGCATTAGTTTGTTATTTTTCTTCTTCTTTCTCTTTCAATAATATCTTATTGTAATTGAACATTTTAGATATTTAAAATAAACCATCTTGTGTTTCCTTGTATCCAAACTAGCTATAAAGTGATATGACAAAATATCATGAGCTCCACCCAATCCTTGACATTTTGGTGGACATTTTGTGTGTGTTGGGATTGACAAAAAAGTTGTAAATGTTGTAGATATCATTTCCTCATACACCTTCACTATAAAATGTTGGGTAAAGTGTTGCACTTCATTTTTTTCTCCAATTACATTGGACAATTATGAATTTGCTCACCATAGTAATTCTAGTGTTCACTTTTTGTTTGTTTGGTTGTTTATGTACCTATATTTTGGCTGATAGCTTTCTATTTCTTTGACATTTTATTTTACGTGGCATTCTTTAATTTGACATGAAGTTTAAGGAAAAAAAAACTTTTGAAACTTTTGATCTTTAATCTTTCTTAGATACTTGTATAGTTGAGAATCATTTAATTAAGGGCAAAAGAAGATTTTTAAAATTAAATTATTTCCAATCAAAGTAAGATCATATTCTTTTTGAAATGGACAAAAAAACAGATGCCACATAAAATAAGATAGAGAGTATTTATCCTATATCATAATTAAATTTGGCAACAAATCATATTTAAATATTTGAATTTAAGCTTCTTTTTTTCCTAATGAAATATTGTTCTTATCAGACACCTTCAATTTAAATTTTTAACGAAATAATCATATTTTGTAGTCAAAACTAATTTAATGCTTTATTTGAAAAATATCAATACCTTGGATAAACACATTTCATTTTCTCCTATTACATGGAAAATAGTGAATTTCCCCACCATTTTACTTCTAATGTCCACCTTTTATTTTCTCCATTTGCTTATATGCCTCTTTTTTTGGTTGATAGCTCTCCCATTTATTTGGACTTTTATCGTTTATGATTTGACAACTATATTAAGACAGCCCACCAATTAATTGGAATATACAAGATTTATATTCAATTTTGATGATCACTATTACATATGTTTTGATTTTAAAAGGTCAATTTGCTCCTTCTATAGATGCATTTGACAATACCAATTGTCAAAAAGCACTACCCTTTTAGGCCGTTTGAAAAGAAATAATACTATATATAGTATTGCCTCTCTTTCAATTTAAACTAAATTAAATTACTAGAGTCAAATTGATAAATTATAGATGTGAATTTAGACATAAAATCAAAATGTATTAAACACCTTTCTTTGAATAATTATTATCTGTTGCATTTTATTGCTAGCTTAAATACAATATTTATTTTATTGTTACTTAAATGTCATTTTATCATATCGTATTGTTTAACTTCATAGTTAGGTAATGATAAAAAAACTCATTTTATATAATAACTGATTTGGTGTGATCGCGTCATTGCCTTAATATTTTCTTCTCATTTTAATTTTCTTATCATTTAATGGTTTATTTTATTAATTTATCCTACCTTTTTATAGTAACTTTACAACATATATCCGACAATTTCTTATAAGTTTATCATTCAAATTATGTATATGTAACATTATATACGGAAAAAATCTAATGCAATTTATCCAATATTCTATTCATTACAATAATATAGTAATATAACACTAATAATATGAAAGTCTAAAGGAAACAACTCTCAACGACCTAACTTTCCACATTTTACCTTCCAACAAGGCCAACTTCTTTATCGAAACAAACTCACACAAAACAGAGCACAATTATACAAGCTCTCGACTACCTAACTATCTATCTTAATTAATCCTCTATAATTCTATCTAAGATCATATCCATGATAAGTTGGAGTTGCCTCATTGTTAGGGACCGTGCGTACCTGCACCCAACCCCACATCAGTATGATATTGTCCGCTTTGGGCCATCTCACGGATTTACTTTTGGACATCTCCCAAAAGACCTCATACTAATGGGATTGGGTTTAACCTTATAAGTTGGTCATTTGCTCGTCTTTACCTCCATTGTCATGAACCTAGACCAAGCTCTGATACCATTTGTTGGGGCCCACACAGCGGAGTGAGCAATAAAATTTAGGAGGGATAAATAAAACAAAATGGACGTCAGAAAATTTAACGTGGTTCACCCAAAACTTTTAGACAACGTCCATAAATCAACACTTCTACTATTACAAATAGTAAGCATTTAGAGAAAAATACCAAAGATAGTGAACACTATTTCTTTTAGGAAAAAATATTTTCTAAGCACACACTCTAATTTTTCTTCACATACTATTTTATTTTATAGTCTATGGTATACCTTACAGAATAAAAAATCCTCACTTTCTCTTTGTGGCTCTCTCTATATTTTTCTCTCTATTCTGAATGTTAAAATGAAAGAGCTAAAGTGCTCCTTTTATAGGTAAAACTTTGCCTGCAATTGCACTCTTGTTTTGACAAATTGGCATGTGGGTTGTTGTTGAATAATTGCATGTTGGCCCTCCATTTGGAGAGATCCACTTAACAATTCTCCCCCTCCTAACAAATGAAGGTCTATACACTTTTGCAATTTCGACTATCATGCCACAACTCCCCCTGCAAATGTAATTAGGTAACCTGATGTAGACTCTCTTGAGTCAAGAGTCAATATCACCAGCTAAATCTGCTATCCATATTGCAGCGCCACTATCAACCAGTGAGACACACCACTAGACCACCACTTTGTCAAGAAGACTTTCGACATCAACTGCAGACCTTCACATCGCTAGGTTACATCAACTGATCCGCCAAATCATCTTTGCACCACCGTTATTGCCAACAGGACATGCCGCCTGTACAATCACATGATAGGAAGACTTTTGATACAAGACACCCTTGCATATCTTTTTGGTCCTAATGTCACACTAGTGACTTCGCACGTCAGTCCATCACTCCTGCCCTCCGAACCTAGGCTCTGATATCCCTTGTTAGGTATTACATGGAAAAATGACTTTTTATTTGAAAATAAAAAAATTGGTTTAAAAATTAATTAATTTGAATATAAACCAATTCTTGAAATTATGAGGAAAAATAGTCACCATCTAATTTTGCAGATAATTAGGAAACCAATAAATATTTAAAAAGACCTAACAAAAAAATCTTTTAAATCCAGAGATAAGGTTCGGGTTCACATTTCCACTTCGAAAAGGTTTTACGCACTCGAAATGGCCGCTAAATGCGATTATCCGATGATTAGAAAATTTAACTAACTTTAAATGATTTGATTGGTTTTGGCCACTCTTGACCATCCATTTCCGACAAGATTAATGCTCCTCCTGATAGCACCCTGGGAACCATGTATGGGCCTTACCAATTTGGCGCAAACTTTCCTTTATATTCATCTTGATTAGGAAAGATGCGTTTGAGCACCAATTGTCCCATCTTGAACGTTTGAGGTCTTACCCTTTGATTGAAAGAATGAATCATCCTTTGTTGATATAATTGACCATGGCAAACGGTTGTCATCTTCTTTTCGTCGATTAAAGCCAAATGTTCGATTAGATTGCGAACCCAGTAAGCATCACTCAACTCGGCTTCTTGAATGACCCTCAATGATGGTATCTCCACTTCGGTCGGTATTACTGCTTCTGTTTCGTATACCAGTAGGTACAGGGTTGCCCCGATAGATGTTTTGACAGTCGTGCGATATCCCAACAGAGCATAAGGCAACATTTCATGCCATTCTCGGTGTCTGTTGATCATCTTCCTTAAGATCTTCTTGATGTTCTTATTGGCGGCTTCTACTGCTCCATTCATCTGAGGACGATATGCCGTTGAATTACGATGATTGATCTGAAATTATCCACATATCTCCTTCATCATGTTACTGTTGAGATTTGCACTATTATCAGTTATAATGGCATCCGGTATTCCGAATCGACAGATCAAATTATTGCGTACAAAACCAGCTACTACTTTCTTTGTCACCGACTTGTAGGAGACTGCTTCTACCCATTTAGTGAATTAGTCAATGGCAACCAAAATAAATCTATGACCATTAGAGGCGGCCGGCTCTATCGGACCGATCACATCCATACCCCAAGCTACAAAGGGCCAAGGAGAACTCATAGCTTTGAGTTCATGAGGAGGGATACGAATCAAATCACCATGTATCTGACATTGGTGGCATTTCTGTACGAACTTACAACAATCATGCTCCATGGTCATCCAAAAGTAACCATTTTTCCTAATCAAGATGAATATAAAGGAAACTTTGTGCCAAATTGGCAAGCCCATACATGGTTCGCAGGGTGCTATCAGGAGGAGCATTAATCTTGTCGAAAATGGATGGTCAAGAGTGGCCAAAACCAATCAAATCATTCAAAGTTAGTTAAATTTTCTAATCATCGGATAACCGCATTTAGCGGTCATTTCGAGTGCGTAAAACCTTCTTGAAGTGGAAATGTGAACCCGAACCTTATCTCTGGATTTTAAAAATTTTTTTCTGTTAGGTCTTTTTAAATAAATATTGGTTTCCTAATTATCCGCAAAATTAGGTGGCGACTCTATTTTTCCTCTGAATTTCAAGAATTGGTTTATACTCAAATTAATTGAGTTTTAAATCAATTTTTTTATTTTCAAATAAAAAGCCATTTTTTCATATAACAGAAATGACGACTCTGCTGGGGATTATGTATGTGAGTAGGGACAAACGACAATGGGGAATGGGTTGGTGTCCGCTTTTGACAGAGGGGATGACACATGCGTGAGGGATTTGGTCGGGAAACGTTGGGGATTATTGGTTTTCTGATTTTTCTTGGTTTCCTGGTTTTCTGAGAAACGAAGAAGAAGGGAAATAGGAGTAAATGGAAAAGAAGAAGGCGCGGGTGAAGGGAATGGGAATAAAAGGAAAATTTGGGGGCGCGTGGCCCCCACGCGCGGGATTGATGATTTTTTTTTTTAAAAAAACAAATAATTGTTTCAAAATCGTTAAAACAAAAATAAGAATTTGATGATTAATTTATGTCGCAGAGGGTAAAAATTGGGTGTCAACATTAGGGACTGTGCGTACCCGCACCCCAACCCCACATTAGTATGATATTGTCCACTTTGGGTCAATCCCTCATGGATTTGTTTTTGGGCATCTCCCAAAAGATCTAATATTAATAGGATTGGGTTCAACCTTATAAGTTGGTCATTTGTTTGTCTTTACCTCCGTTGCCATGAACTTAGACCAGACTCTGATACCATTTGTTAGGGCCCATGTAGCGGAGTGAGCAATAAAATGTAGGAGGAATAAGTAAAACAAAATGGACACCAGAAAATTTAACGTGATTCACCCAAAACTTTTGGGCTACGTCCACAAATCAACACTTCTACTATATTTCTTCTACTATTACAAATAGTAGGCTCAAGTGTACAATTTGCTCTACTATTACAAATAGTAAGCATTCAGAGAAAAATACTAAAAATAGTGAACACACTATTTCTTTTAGGAAAAAACATTTCCTGAGCATACACTCTAACTTTTCTTCACAAACTATTTTATTTTATAGTCTATGGTATATCTCACAGAAGAAAAAATTTTCGCTTTCTCTCTGTGGCTCTCTTTGTATTTTTCTCTCTTTTTTGAATATTAAAATGAAGGAGCTAAAGTGCTCCTTTTATAGGCAAAACTTTGCCTGCAATTGCACTCTTATTTTGACAAATAAAATGGTTGGTGGCCAACCATTAACTTTTGTCACCTTTTCTTGACAATTGCAACAAGCCTAATTTGAAAACAAATTGACATGTGGGCTGTTGTTTGAATAATTGCATATGGGCTCTCCATTTGAGGGATCCACTTAACACTCATGTTTGTCTAATCATCTCTATAATCTTCAGCCTTCCTTTGTCTCTCATGTTTCCATATACCCAATTTCTCACATTTCCACACGGTTGCATCCATGCATCTATTACATCTCCAAATCATCTAAGTCTCACTTCCTATATCTTATTCTCTAGTGAAGTCAGTTCTACCTTATCCCAAAGATCCTTATTTTTAATCTTATCTTTCCTATTATGTCAATACATCTATCTTATCATCTTTATTTTAAGCAAATTTCAAATTTTGAACATGAGAATTCTTAATTCATTAATATTCCACTACATAAAACAAAATCAATTTAACCACTATTCTATAGAATTTGTCTTTGAGTTCTGGTGGGACCAAGTATTAAACTAACATTTGATTAAAGCTAATTAATTGTAGGTTGACCTTCAAGTTGATCCAAAGACAATACATAATATTCATGTCAATCATGATTGGGCTCTAAGAGAGGTGGGAGGCAGGAAGAGTAATCCTCAAAAGCTAAACATACATATATATCTCAACAGTCTACTTTAGTCAAGTGGCTGCACTAACTCACAAGTCACACCCATGATAATTTTTATCACTAATTTTCACTTTTTTCAGTATGGATAACTAACTATTTAAAGGTGTGCCACTTTAAAAAGAAGAAGAAAAAGATAAAGCACTATGAACGATTAAGCTTTGGAAGGCTATGTCACATGTTTAGTGAGTTTTTTAGCACCAAAAGAACTATTTTGATTAAAGAAATATATTTCCAAGTCTTCAACGAATTCAACTTGGATAAAATTAATCATCAAAATTAATTTAAGTGCAGCTCAACAGTAATTCATTGAATGGAAGTGTATAACATGGGGTCATTTGATGTGATTGGTATAAGTTATAATAGTCCCATAATAAAATATAGAATTATGTTGTCTCATGTTTGATTAGAAGTATAAGGTAATTCTTGAACTATTTATCTCACCATTTTTGTCTTAGTGATAGAATAAATTATTCCATATATATGGTGGGATTACTTATCCCAGATTAACTTATTTTTAAATTAATTATCCTAAAATAACATGTTGCCAACCAAACAACATGACGAACAGGATAAATATACTTTTATTAGACGGAATACATTAACGGTTTCTTAAACTTGTTAGTGTATCTTATCTACACTCTAGTTACAACGGTTCCACTTTAAATATATGATTAAGTGTTCCATTTCATCAGATGAAGAGATTTTTATTTTACTCTTTACATTAACTATTCATTTTCGAAGACCTTAATGCTAATAGTCATGGAATATTATAGTAGGACATTCTTTTTATCAATACTTTTTAAGAGAGGTGTAAAGTTCATTATAAATAGAGTTAAGGATAAAAAAATACACTTATATTATCTTAAGTTTTGGAATTTTATGCTTGAGACTCTATGTTTTCTATCTGAACTATCGTTCAATATTTAGCGAAACACACCTCGACTAATTTTTGATGATGTATGTACACCCTCTTTCATTTAAAAATTCTATCACGCATGGAAAAAGAATTCCAACATGGCAAATCTAAATGAATTGATGTTAGGTTAAAAGTTATATGGTTAAAAGTTTAAACCATCATATTATATATTACAACAATAGCATACCCAGTGAAATCCCACAAGTGGGGTCTGGGGAGAGCAAATTGTACGCAGACCTTACCTCTACCTCATAGAAGTAGAGAGGTTATTTCCTAAAACCCTCAGCTCAAAACCCATAAGTAGAACGGACTATATATGACAAAATGAAACATAAAGAGAGGGAAAGAGAAGGAATAACAGATGTGACTAACAATGAATAACACATGATAGTATGTAAAGATGATACGACCAACACCTAGATGCTAGATAATGAAAAGAAAGGGAACGATAATAAAGATAATAATACTACTATTAGTAATAGTAATAATAATACAAATACTACTATTAATACTAAGTAGAAGACGCAGGAAAAATAGGGGAAGAAGACGAAGGAAAAGAAGAGAAAGAGGAAGAAGAAGAACTTCACCTGCTACTCTAATTTGCGACCTCGACTTCTTTCTATCTAAGGTCATGTCCTCAGTGAGGTTGAGCTCAGCCATGTCCTGTTTGATCACCTCCCCCCAGTACTTCTTCGGTCTACCTCTACCCTTCCTAATAGCTTCCACAACCAACGTCTCGCACCTTCTAATAGGAGCATCAATACTCCTTCTTTGCACGTGTCCAAACCATCGCAGTCTCGCTTCTCTCATCTTTTCACCCACAGGGGCCACCTCTAGTTTCTCCCGAATAGTCTCATTCCTAACCTTGCCTCTCCTGGTGTGTCCATACATCCATTTCAGCATTCTCATCTCTGCGGCATGCATCTTCTGAACATGAATATTTTTATTTGGCCAACGCTCTGCCCCATACAGCAACATTGGTCTAACCACCACTCTGTAGAACTGACCTTTAAGTTTAGGTGGTATCTTTTTGTCGCACAACACTCCAGATGCAAGCCTCCATTTTGTCCATGCTGCCCTAATACGGTGTGTTACATCATCGTCGATATCACCACAGCTCTGGATGATGGACCCCAGATATTTAAACCTTTCAGTTTGGGAGATAGGCTGAGTGTCTAGCCTCACCTCCAAGTTTGCTTTCTCCCTTACCACGCTGAATTTGCACTCCAAGTACTCAGTTTTGGTCCTGCTCAACCTGAATCCTTTGGACTCCAAGGCGTGTCTCCAGGTCTCCAACCTTTCGTTAAGTTTAGTCCGAGACTCATCAATTAATAATATCTCATCTGCAAATAGCATACACCAAGGTACCTCTTCCTGTACAGATTGCGTCAACTCGTCCATCACCAATTTATTTCAAATGTGACATCGATCAATTTTTCTCACTTTCTTCGTCGTAGTCTCATCTCTACTATGGCATTGATATCTCTAACTTGAAGGGGAAAAGTTTAGGTTTTAAAGAAGTCTATTAAAATATATTTAAAAAATTAATGTGTTAGCAAATAGAGCCTTTATATATGATAGGTGAATAGAGATTTTGTGGACAAACTCACCTAAAAGCATTTTTAAACAAAGATTTGGTCTGGTTAATGCCTAGGTGTGTTTTGCTGGTCATTGGGTGATAGTTCTACCAAAACTCTCAATAGTTCCAATATGAATTCAATATGAAGTAGTTTAAATGTGTTTTTACCCCTTAATAACTCTTATGAATAAGTAAAAGTGAACCGAAGCTTCACTCAGGTATCTTAGAAGCAAAATTAGAAAACAATGCAATTCAGAAGGTGAAAACACATCTAGATAGTGATAAATAGCACACTCAAAGAAACTTCTTAGCAATCAAAATAAAATCAAACACAATATTCCCTCCTCAACCTTTCACCAAAGGATGAAATAATGATTTCTAAAACAAATTATAAAAGACCAAAAGCACAAAGAAGAAGATACTTAAGTAGGATTAGGATTAGCCAAAAATATCACCAAATAGAACATAAGATCATAATGAGTTAGGAAAAATGGATAATATATAGGAAATGGGGACATTTACTATACAGCTAGTTGCTGTAACTTATTTCCCCAGAACAAGATCCACACCATAAAAGGTACTCTGATGATAACATGAATCAAAGTTAAACCCTTCCATCCCACAAACATTTGTTACGAACCTGGCTAGATCTCAGGATAAGCTCAACATCTCTAGGAGGGTTTAAACCAAGATTCTTAGCGCGCTCCCATCTGTTGAGTCTGCTCAATCCAAGACATGGTCCATAAGTCATATTCGTGTCAAATTGCCTTAGTAACTCCTCTTTCTCATCATAATCATCTGAAAAATTGGGTAATTGTAATTTGTAAGTAGAAAAGCAAATCTCTTGACATGAGTAAAAGCATTACCAAAAGAAAAGAACAGAACAGAAAGTTGCTATTATCTCTTATATGTTCAGCTCTAAAACAAGCAAAAAGTTGTGGCAGTGTCCAAATATCCGAGTACTTTACTTTCTCAGCAACGAGAATTACTAAGATACGAACTGAAATAAGTGACAAAGAAAATCTAAAGCTACATTCTCTAGGTAACAGTATATGAAGAAGACCTTCAATCACACTAATTATCAAAGAAATTCCGAGGGATATTGCATTTTCGTGACAATTCATCGATACAATCTCAAATAGTAACCTTTTTACTTGGCTACCACAAACTTTATTCCTGCTATTTTGATGATGGTATCGAGCATCTGTATTTTTCAATTTGAACAGAAGCAAATTTGTTTATTGTCATTCCATGTAGACAACTCATCAAAAAGCCAATTTCAGTAGGCCTTGTATGAAACTCATTTATATCATTAACCAATCAGGAGGACAGAAGAGTAAATTCTGGGTTTTGTTGCTCCATTCTCACAATTCTTAACCCTGTATCTTATGTACCCTTATGGTTTTATTTTTCATAATCTTTTTAAAATGCTCTATGATAGGCTAAGAATTTAAACTATTTTATATCAAAGTTTTTATTATTAGAGCAAACAGTTGAATAATGTTCAAAGCTCTACAAACACAACAATTCAATTGTTCCAGTGGTAGCAATGGAAAAGTCACAAGGGGAAAAAGTATAGCAAAATCGAGCACACAACAAGAGAGATGATAGTTCATGAATGAGATAAACAACAATATCTCGTCAAAATGTGCATATTGTCATTTATTAATTCAATTTAGCAGGATGAGAAAGTATTAGGTTCCATCATTCTGCGCAGCACGTATCTGATAGCAGTTAGTCAATGTTCATTGTGAACAGCACTAAACTCGACCAAGCAATACATAAATCACGAATTCAGTCATTTCACCAAGTAATAAATTATTACTTATGTAGAAAACAAGGGAAAAGGTACTAGGATTTGCTTCATACAATCCTGTAACCTTATCAAATGTCATAAACAACGTTAACAAACCATAAATTTGGCATTTCAAATCGAAAACGGTGGTGAAAAGATGGATTATCATGTAGAGACCAAACTCAACAAATTTCAGGTCTTCCAATCTGACCATGAACAAAACAGAGGGAAAATCAATTATTATGCAACATCAGTACAAAGGGATAGTTGGTGATGGAAATAGGAGTATTAGTTGTGTTTGTTAACAAGGAAAACACATTTTTTCTTCTGAAAAACCATCCTCAAACTCTATCTTACAGCATACATTGTATGAATACCATATGTAACTTACTTTACGCACAACCAAACAATAAAAAATTAACCCAGAAACTTATTTTCCATGTATTTCTTTGCACTAAATGACAGTAACGGAGACAACATAGCAGTAAGTAGTTCATCTGAACCTAATACTTTGACATAGAACATAAAATTCATGCGCAGAATTACACTAAAATTGTGACAAAGAGTATCAATGAACCTATAACCTTAAGGAAAATGCTTAGCAACTTGAAAATCAAGAGAGCAATGCGAAATGAGGACCAGAGGCTGTATTCATTATGCAACACAGTTTAACATTTTCTGGAAAAATATCCTCATACTTTAACTTACAGCTAGTATAGTATTAATATCATATGTAACTTACTTTATGCCCAATTAAACACTGAAAAACTAATACAGAAAATTATTTTTCTTCGATTCCTCTGTACTAAATGAAACCTTAGGGAAATGCTTATCAGCTCACAAATCGATAGAGCCAAGGGAAATGAGGACCGGAAGCTGTACTTATTCATTATCCAACACAATTTATCATATTTATCTGGATAACTATCCTCGTACTCTTATCTTCCAGCTTTCATTGTATAAAACTGAGTAAAAGATCAAAAACACACCTTAACTATCAATTGTTTGTTGAGCTGAGTTTTGATAAATAGTTGATTATAGTTCAGCTAAAAAACTCCTACACCTAGTAATTCAGATACTAAATTCAAAAACCAAGATATTTTAGGTGTGTTTTTGATGTATATTAATAATATTCTGAAAAACTAATCCAGAAAATTGTTTCCGTGGATTCCTCTGTAGTAATATGAAGAAAACTTAGGGGAAATGCTTACCAGCTTGTGGATCGGGAGATCCATGGGAGATGAGCTTCGGAGACTGAGCAATGTTGGAGCCGCCAGGAGCTGCAAGCTTTGGAGTAGCAGCCAATGATGATTTCGAATTTGTTGGCTTTGTGATTCCTCCATTCTTCTTCGATTGCCTGTAGAAACTTTTCAGATCTGATTTCGAAGCCATTGTTGTTTCTCTCTGTCTCACTCTGTGATTTCAAATTTCAAATTTCAAATTTTGAAGAAGGCGCCTTGGCTTTATAATAGCGACAGTGGGCCTAAAGACGGGTCTGGATTTTGTAAACGGGCCATATTTTTTGGGCTTTTAAGCCTCACTAATAGAAGAGGAATTTTCACAAATAACTAATAAGTATCTTAATTGTATTCTTTAGATATAGTTTATCTAATTATGCTTCATAATTATAGTTTTATTTGTTATAGATATTTTCGTATGTATAAGTTGCTGATAATATACAAATCCATTTGTATAATTCACTATCAATATATAAACATAGTAAATAGTTTTGATACTATGAGTATTTCCATTTGTATACTTCGCCGTCAATATACAAGTTTGCTTGTATAATTCACCGTTAATATGCAAATATGTTTGTACAATTCATTTAATCCGCTGTCAATATACAAAGCTATTTGTATGATTCGCCATTAATATAAAAATTCAAAAGTAGCTCTTACCAACTCAGATGAAACACTAGTTGTGGGTGGTAATTATTAAAAACGATAGCCATAAAAATAATTAGATAGTATAGTTTTGCTTAGTCACATAATTTAATTTTAATAGACTAAGTAATATTATACAAGAATAGCCTTGAAAGTAGAGTATAATCGATCGATAAATAACCTTTATATCTTTCAAGACAGAGATAAATTTCAGGTGCACCTTATTTTTCTATGTTTCATTTATATCATTCTTTTGTCTAAAATAGAGTTTAAAATATAATGTACGTGCTCTCTAGACCAGAAAACTAGTGTTTGTTTTTTCTAATGTGTGTCTTATAATAAATTATATGAATTTTATGAAATAAGTTTAATGTCCTTTTAATATATTTTGATTTTAATCGACATTATTGAGACGCCCTTGGACTTAAGTTACCAGACAAAGATGAGCTCTCACATGTCATATTGATAAAAAGAACAGATAGATTTAATGAATTGACTTAATATTTTTTCGTTTATTTTTACTTGTCCGCTATATTAAAAATGAATGTCTAACAATACTTATTTATTTTATGAAATCGAAAGATATCTTACACTTGAAGCCGCGAGCTTTGGAGTAGCAAACAATGATGATTTTGAATTTGTTGGCTTTGTGATTCCTCCATTCTTCTTCGATTGCCCGTAGAAACCTTTCAGATTTGATTTCGAAGCCATTGTTGCTTCTCCCCTTCTCACACTGTGATTTTAAAATTTCAAATTTTGAAGTAGGCGCCTTGCGTTTATACATTAACGACTTTGGGCCTGAAGCCTGGTCTGGATTTTGTAAATGGGCTGTATCTTTTTGGGCTTTTAAGTTTCTTTAAAGAAATAAAAGAATTAGTCGGGATCACACAAATCTCACACTGCTAAGAGGTAATTATATCTTATTTTCATTCTTTAAATTCTTTTAATTTGATGGAATCCAGATATATCACGTACGTCTTGATGTATCTGATCGATACAACACGTAAAACAATATATTCAACGTCCTGAGACATCATATAAGTGATGCACTCGCCTGATCCATCACGTAAAGTGATGTATTCAATGTCCCATCCGATCGACACATCACGTACAATGATGTATCAAAAAATAAGAGAGAGTTGCGATTGTTGTAAATTTTTCAAATAGTAGGAAATTTTAGAGAATATGATAAAATAAATTATGTATTTAGGTAATTTTTTAAAAAATGTGTCTAAGGAAATATATAGTACTAGTACTTAATTATTTATTATAGCTATAGTTTAAATGATTACCATTCGCCATTAATATATTTCATCCGAGTTGCTAAGGATCACATCTAGAATATGCATAATTAAGCTCCTAATTGTGTAAATTCAAAATTCATTTATATAAATTCAAAATTGTCATATACTTATTCTAGACGAGAAAACTCTTTTTTTTTTTTGTGTGTGTGTATTTCATTATAAACTATATGGACTTTATGAAATAAGTTTAATGTCGTTTTGATACATTATGACTTTAGGTCAATAATATTATTAAGAATTACTGAACTTTAACTGACCAAATACATTTTTAGCATAATTTATTAAATTTTAATCATTAAATTTAATTTATACTATATATTACAACAACAACAACATTGCCCCAATGCCTCAAAGACTCCCACCCATTGCGGGGTAAGGGGGGTTGGATGTACGCAGTCTGACCCCTATGTTTAAAAACATAGCGCGACTGGTTTCGGATGGCACACGATGAGCATCGAAAGTTACATTGACTAACTGTTACTTCACAATTGAAAGAAGCGCAGACAATTTAAAGAATCGTTTTGTTTGATTCCATCATACTCCAAACCAAAAAAATAATAAATTTTTTGTTTCATCCAAGATTGATGGAAAATTTATACTATATATTAAAAACAAAATTTGAAAAAAATAAGGAGAGAGAGAAGGGCGGTTTTCAATGTCTTTGGTGAGCGGGCCCCACCTTTCCTTGTATTTTGGCATGCATGTGTAATTCTTTCGTCATCTAAGTTCGATGTAACTCATTTCTTAGTTAGGTTTAGTTGCGTGATAAAATTTAATGTAATGTTTTTAAAAATAATTAGAAAATGTTTGATTAATATATTCTTCATAAATAATTAAAATTATATATGTGTATATCTTTTAATTTTAAAATAATTAATACTAAAAATAAAGTTGAGATATATTCTTAAATTCAAATAAGGATAATTAATTATCCTTAAATTCAAATTTAATTTCCAAAGTTACACATGTTGATGATGGCCCATGTACTTATTCTCTTTTATTAGTGTACTAGTTAAAAAGCATGGCCAATACAACCTAATCTATATTATTTATACATAAATTTTTTGATTTATTAATATTATATTTTTAAAAGAAGTATTCTTTTTTTACACAAATATAATAATTGAAAAATATCCAAGTAGTCATTTGATTTTATCCAATTTAAAGAGAAATTTATTTTTTATCTTAACTTAATTTACATAATTCAAAATAATTGATCGGAGTGATATAGTAAATTATAGTTAAAGGGTTGAAACAATTATTTATTAAGAAATATTGTAAAATAATAGTTGAAGCAACTAAAAAAATATAATCAATCAACTGAAGTTAAAGTGCCACTAAGCAACCGTCTTAAAAGATTAAATTAAAAATTCATAGATTATTTTTATAGGCTCGATCTAGTAAAGGAGAGGAAGCAAGTAGCTCAGAGAGCTTTCTACTTATTGGTTCTTCAATATTTACATAACTTAAAATAATTGATTGTGACGATATAATAAAATTATAGTTGAAGCAGTTGAAAAAATAATTTATTAGGGTAACATTCAATGAAGTGTTTTCCACTTTTAATGGAACCAGTATTATAATTGACTATTATAGGTCCTGGTTCAAGTTTTGAATATGTGAAAATTCTTGAAGTCCTGCGTGACATAAATTCAAATTAGTTAAACTCCAATGTAGGTACCGAGCATTGAATAAATTTTTTTTAAAAAAATGAAGTCAATATTTTCAATGACTTTTAATAGAATTCTCATCAAATATTGTCGTTTCATAAATTTACATAGACTTTTAAGGGGAATGTATTTGAATTTTCAATTTGATTTTTTGTTATTCAATTTCAATTTGAGAACTATCATCAAATCCAAATAATACAACATACCCAGTGAAATCCACAAGTAAGGTCTGACAAATCCAAATAATAATCACTAAATCCAAATAATTATCACTAAATCCAAATAATTGACTATTTTGCAAGGACCGAAGGAGACTCCTTGGTACAGGCCAGGCGAATCCCACATCGGCTGGAAGAGGGGGAGTCCTGGGCT